>JAXIVD010002380.1:5000-37500 GCA_036785275.1 Cancer borealis | reverse complement strand
CAATGGTTTCCTTCGTCTATTTATTTCACTAAGCACAACATCCAATATAATTTCCTTCCCCAGGTAAGGAGAGAGGAACACCTGGAGAGGCCTTGTCCCGCCTGCCTGTCGCGTCTACAACTCAGGTAAGCGAACTTTATAGTCAAGAGAACTATACCACGTCAGCAATAATAAGAAAATTACGCATTAACCTAGTGAAAATAATGAAGAGGGTGAATTAACTTGAGCTACGACGCGAAAAGAACATAAATAACCTCAAGAACAAACTAGCTTCAAGGACGTAGATAAAAAGGATCATAAAGACAGTTCCCTTAAGGCCTTCAGGACGTATCTACCTTTAACTATATCGATGGTGTGTCAAAATATGATAGGTAGTCACATTTACCCTTTGGCTGACTGGTCCCTCCTCACCTCGCCTCGCCTCGTCTCACCTCACCTCACCTTCCCCAGATCATTACCCAGTCCTGCTTTGCGACCCTTTATATCCAATTATCCATCGATTCCGTTCACGATTCCCCAGAGAAAATAGTTTGACCTGAGTTGCGCGGGGCAGACTCCGTGGCCAGTGATGAACGAGATAATGACAGTGAGGAAATGGTAGCCTGTTACGATGGTTTGCCAATTATGGTGTCAGGAGCGTGCATGCAGGTTATAGGTGGATCAATTTCGTTGTAATAATAATTGTGCTGCAAGCTTGCCACAGTTTGTTTAGCGTTCTTAGCCTGTAATCCGAGAGAGGGATGACGGAGAATATGCAATGGTGACCTGTTTTGTATGTGTGTATGTATGTGTGTGTGTGTGTGGGTGGGATGTGAGGTCAGGAGGAGGAGGAGGAGGAAGAAAGAGGGGGGGGAGGTGAGGTGGAGGTCTTGTGCACACCTAGAAGCACAATAACAGTAAAGAAGGATATTGCTTTCCCAGGCAAGGCTGAACAACTTTTCTTTAACTACCTCACACACGCGACCCGCCACCCCTCACTGTCCTCCCTTCCACCCTACACATACCTTCTTCTTTTTTTTTTTCTCTCTCTCTCTCTCTCAATGCAATGTAAAAATAGAGAACGATTGTGTGTATATATTTATGTATTTATATCGCTATGACAACTCTGTGTGATTGGACAATTGAATAGAAAGACGATTTACTATTTCCATCATTTTCTCTTCACCACAAACTATCAATATTGGAAAAATGTCTTGAATTTATGAACGTTGAAAATTATAAGTTACGACTCTGAGCAATTGACCTGCTGTTCCCCCCCTCTGCCTCTCCCTCCCCTCGCTCGTTTCCTCAGCAGGCGTTAAGGACGTGTGAAGGGGAGAAGGGGAGGAGAGAAAGGGGGAGAGAATAGCCTGAAGGGAAATAGCTAGTCTGCGATGGACGGTGACGGATGGGACTCCCTATTATATTTTCAAGGCCTCCCTTCCCTTTTTTCCCCTCTGTTCTCCCTCCCTTAGCAATTCCTTGCCCTCTCCTCCTCCTCCTTCCCTCCACTCAAGGAATCACACAGTATCTTACCACCCGAAGAAGTCACCTCCCTTGCCACCTCTCCTTGAAATTACCTTCCATGCACTACTATCTTCTGTGCCAAATCCTTTTCAAAGCTCTATTCTGGAGTTCTTCCTTCCTTCCTTCCTTCCTCCCTCACCCCTCTGACCCCGGGAGTTTTTTGTTCGCATGTTCGCTTTTCACTTTGCAACTCTACCGCCGCCATCCTCTCGGGAGTTGCCTTCAGGTGGGTTTTGTTCCCTACGATCATCATACTTGGAAAAAAAAAGTCTTGATTTATCCTCGACTCCCCGACCCTCAACCCATAACTGTGGCGGTGAAGTTCTTTCACTCTCTCTCTCTCTCTCTTTCTCTCTCTCACTCTCTCACACTCTCTCTCTCTTTCTCCTCTCAACGTTGTGCTCTCCTCGCCTCTTTATGTAATTATAGTAAGATTTATGTGGCCAGAGAGAAAATGCGGCATTTTAATAATGAACAACGACCGTTTTTATGACGAACTGATTTTTATGGCCAATTTAGGTGAGTGAAGAGATGGTCCTTCAGCAAGGGTGATGGACAGAGGTGAAGACATAAGCATATCCATCAAGGTCATGGCGTGAAGATAGAACGCAAACTTACCTGTACCTGCCTTAGCTCAGACACTCCCCCACACGGCCCCCCAAAACCCCCGGCAGGTGCGCGCTTCCCCCTGGCTGCCTTCCGGGGGGCCGCTGCAATATTTCCGTATTTGTAACTCTCCCCCAAATGACACCTTTTCTTTAGTGAAATATGAAAATGAGAAAAGTATCCCGACGGAGCGCTGTAGTATCTCAGGGAACACACACGGTTTTGACGGCCCAATTAGCAGTTAGCGGCACCCGGCGGGAAGGGCGACAAGGGCACGCCGCCCCCACCCCAGACCTTGTATCTCCTCCCTTCCAGATCCCGACACCCACCTCACTATCGCCCCTTCTCATGACGCTGTATGATAAGGCTATGAAGGTTATAATGTATTTTTAGGCCTAGTATGGATATATTTAGTCTATATTGTGTCTATATTTCTGACAGAGGGATTTCAAACGTGACTTATTGACTTCATAACACCTTCAAGTAATCCATTTTTCTCTTCCTTGCCTTATATCCCTCAGTGACTTAAATCTCCTTCTACTTGTCTTCAGTTTATCTTCATTTATGTTATGATTTCAGCCCCAAAATCAGCGCAGTGGCCATGATTGTCTAACCTAACATGGCCCACAACGCAGGACCATCATCAATATATGCACCGCCAGCCCACGCTAATTCAGATTGTAGTTTTAGGTGAATATGTAGCGTAGCAATCTGCGTTCAGGGACCTTCATCATGAGCGCCGTTATTGCATTCGTTGTTTGCAGTCATCTTTTGTGCCTCGTTGCGTTCATCCTCCATTCTAAACGCTATGAAAAAAACACAGCAACCCTCCCCCCTCCCCGCCCCCCCCCCAAAAAAAAAACAGCACAGGCTAATGAACTAACCGTTTTCGTAATGCAAATAACAAACAAAATGCATACACACCGGAGAGAAAAAATAATGCGCGGCGGTAAACAGAAAGCAATTAGTAGCGAAAGAAAACCACACTGTCTATTTGGATTTCCCTTTTAAACAGAAATCAAAAAAAAATAAATAAAAAAGCAAAAATAGATAGAAGCTCTGCCAGGACAGTGCCAGTTTGACATTTTTCCATTTGCTATCCAACGCCAAACGGGGAATCGTGTTACCAGTTGCTGTAGGCTGTCCATCAGGCAGAAATTAACTTCTCGTGCGCCTGATATTGATTGCTCACAGTACTGGAATGTGGGAGCGTTTGTTTAGGACACCGAAGGATACTAACCATCGTTTACCCAACACTCGAGGCAGCTAGGCAAGGGACAGCAAGAGGGTACAAGAGGGTACAAGAGGCTACAGCAAGAACAAGGATTGGCCGAGAAAATAAGGACATGCTCAGTTAGGCAAGATTAGGGTGTGATAGAAGAAGGTTAAGAAGATACAGGTACAGTTTTGGGTATTAACGTTGTGTAAGGGTAGATAAGGCTTGTTTGTGGCAGGAAAGGAGAAAATTAAGGCCCGGTGAAGGAATATTAGGTTTGGGCAGGAAAAAGGAAGGAAGAGTATAAAGAATGGCTTGGTAATGGGTAAGGTGAGTGTGATGAGGCAAGGCTGGAGGAAAGGAGGGAAAACTTTGTAAGGGAATTAAGGGTAGGCTGAGAAGGGAAAGGGGAAAGTAAAGGGAAAGGTAGGATGTGGATAATGAAAAGCAATGTGTGTGTGTGGGGGGGGGGGGGGGGGCGTGTGCGTGTGTGTGTGTGTGTGTGTGTGTGTGTTCTTGTATCATAAAAAAAATGTTTCTTTGTTGTTACTGCCATTTTTCATTTAATATAATTACTCCCTTTATTGTTCCACGTCTTTATCAAAGTGATTATGTTTAATTATAATTGGGTGGGTGTATATGATGATATGTGTGTGTGTGTGTGTGTGTGTGTGTGTGTGTGTGTGTGTGTGTGTGTGTGTGTGTGTGTGTGTGTGTGTGTGTGTGTGTGTGTGTGTGTGTGTGTGTGTGTGTATTATGCCTGTGTGTTTATGTCAAGATATACACAGTACGTAATGTGTGTGTGTGTGTGTGTGTGTGTGTTTGTGTATGTGTGTGTGTGTGTGTGTGTGTGTGTGTGTGTGTGTGTGTGTGTGTGTGTGTGTGTGTGTGTGTGTGTGTGTGTGTGTGTGTGTGTGTGTGTGTGTGTGTGTGTGTGTGTGTGTGTGTGTGTGTGTGCTCATGTACGTGGGCATTATGAATAGGTGCTCATGTTCCAGTTGTGTATGTACGTACGATGTGTGTCTGTGTCTACATAAACATGTCTGCCTTGTGTTTATGTGTGAATGTGTGTGTGCTTATGTATGTGTGTGTGTGTATGTGTGTGTGGAGGGGAGGGTGTAAGGGGAGGGAGGGTGGACGCTGTAGACGGAGTATGCGTTAAATCAGTGAGGCTTTTATTCAGACTAAAACATTAAAATAGAAGTTTGTGAATCAGGGGCCTTTTTTCACTCTTTTCAAAAATACTATGATAATCAGCTCTTTCTCTCTTTCTTTCTTTCTCTTTTTTTCTATCTCTATTTCTATCTCTCGTTCTATTTTTTTGTTTTTTCTTTCTTGCAAATCTTACCTTTACTAATTAATCTGCATTACTAAAAATATTACAATCATTCGCTAAGAAGTTTTAAAATGTTCGCTATTTTGATACAGTAATTCCCTTCAATTTTTTTCTGTCTGTTGGAGTCACGTCTAACACACCTGCCTCACCTCACACACCTGCCTCACCTCACACACCTGCCTTACCTCACACACCTGCCTCACCCGACACACCTGCCTCACCTCATACACCTGTAGAGAGAGAAACTCATAATGGTCAACCTTGAATTGATTTTTGTGTACCTTTTCATAATCAATTCCAATGAAATTAACTTTATCTTCAGTGTAAAAAAACTTATATTCAAGATGTTGATTTAGTATTCATTACATACAAATATAATAGTGATGCTGATGATAATAATGATAATAATAATGATGCTAATAATAATAATAATAGTAATAGTAGTAATAATAATAATGTAATATAATTCTTCTAATTGATAATAAAGACCAATTTCAACCCCATTTGTCATCTTTGCACCAACTATCATCCTCACAACTTCAGGAAAAGAAACAAAGAGAAAAAAAAAGAGAGAAAATAAAAAGAGAGAGAGAAAATAAAGAAAGCTGCTCAGATGTCTAGGAAAAGAAAGCTTGTGGTTTTTTCACCCATCGCTTCCTTCCCCCTTGAGTCAGTTTGGCTAAAAGGTGGGGGGAGGAGGGGCCTGGATCGGCTTTCCTTTTTATCTCACCCACCCAACCACCCTCTGTGTATATGTGTGTGTGTGTGTGTGTGTGTGTGTGTGTGTGTGTGTGTGTGTGTGTGTGTGTGTGTGTGTGTGTGTCTTTCTCTCTCTCTTTCTCGTTTTCTTTCTCTCTTTCTGGCATCTTGAAGAACTCCTTTAGATTAGGCGACGACGATATAAATCACTGAGCTCATCAATCTTGGCAAGTCCGAAGCTACGCCAACACCATCAGCTCACTCAGCCTTTTTCTCAGTTTCCAAATCGATCTCAGCCTCCTCCTCCTCCTCCTCCTCCTCCTCCTCCTCCTCCTCCTCCTCCTCCTCCTCCTCCTCCTCCTCCTCCTCTTCCTCCCTCTGTTTCTATCCTTTCTCCTCCTCCTCCTCCTCCTTCTCTTCCTGCTCCTCCTCCTCCTCCTCCCAGGGAAGCTCTCACGAAGTAGCGAAGTGAGGGTAAATTTTTGGTAGCGAGTAAAACATTTGGAAAAACAGGCAACCACATCCTAAGTAAATCGATTGGGAGTTAATAGTAGAGTTAGAATTTCTTGCGTGATATGGAAGAGTGTGTTTTGTCATCATCCTGCATAGTTGTTCTTTTTCATAACGTATTCAAACCCTTGTTAGAAATTGACCACATTATACGCTCACTAAATGTAATATACTCTCTATTAATACCGATATTTTCTCTAGTTTATCATGAATCTTTTTTTTCAGTATTTCCTTTAAAGTCTGTCCTCTAGTCTGGTGGTGATGCTTAAAATAACTTTCTTGTTTGTGAACCTTGTGTTTCGTAATGTCCTCGACTTACACAATAGATACCGAGGTTGATTATATTTAGTTAAGATTCCCTTACTCATATCCTGAACCTACTCCTTTAGGTTCAGTCCTACATACTGAACAAAACATTGTATTCTCCATTCTATAAACTCCCTACATGGCAAAAATTGCGGCGATGTTTTGCTTCGTTGCCAAGTCAAGGTGATTAAAGTTGAAAGCTGCCTTGCCAACCCTCGGACTGCCGCGCGATGCGACCACACTGCCGCAATTCCTATCTGCAGACATCTGTGATATATATATATATATATATATATATATATATATATATATATATATATATATATATATATATATATATATATATATATATATATATATATATATCAAAAGTAATTATTCGTATCAAATTCGTTGTTGAGATGTCATGTGTCTTGTGTTTGATATTGCTTTGTTTCGTTTCCTGATACGAGTATCGAATACTGTTCAATTTATGAAGTTGAAAGCCAAGATGACCTCAACGCGACTCTTTGCTGCGTGATTCATCTGAGAATTGGACCTTCACCAGATGAAATTATTTTATCTCCCACACACACTTCTTTTTTTTCATAATCAAGCAGAAAACACTATTTCTAAGGTTCCATCATTTTTTCTCTAGGCTTCCAGTGGAGTCGTAATGAAATGCTGGCTGAGGTTTGATCTTTTCCGCCTCTTTTTAATGCAACGGAAGCAGACTCCCGCAGGACACGTACCTTCTGCAAGAAAATCGGAGAGACTCCGTCACGCCGCCCACCTCAGCATCTCGTGGCGTCCCAGGGAGCCGCAGGACTCCTCTTGATGAAAATTATTCCTGAGAGAGCAGAAAGACGATGTTCCAACCTTGGTGGCGGCGGTGCTGACTTCCCTGTCCATGAATTATTCGTCCCCATAATATTCAGTTTGCTGTCCCCACGGACTGTTTTGGAAATAGGCCTAATTACTCTAATTAGGGACATGGTGGGTTGCGTGTTGTGTGGCAGGAAAGGGGACAGTAAGGCTGCTTTCTCCTTCACCGCTTCCTCCTTGTTTTTTTCCTCCTTTCCTCCCACCTATTTCACCCTCTCCCTCTCTCCCTTGTGGCCGAGACAGAGGAGACCTTCACAGACGCTCCATCGAGAAAGTGGAGTGAAGGCAAGAGTCGCCAATAGGTGGAGGCAGAGAGTGGAGGTGGAGGTGGAGGTGGAGGTGGAGCAGCATATAATCAAGTCTTATGGAACACATGACACACATCCAGCGGTGGGCGGGATGATGAAGTGCGGGACTTTTGATGGCATGGATCAGGATTTATATATAGCAGGCGGGGAGGCGATACCGTTCGTGCCTCGGGAAAATAAGACACACCGTCCTAGCGTGTCATGATTGGTTGGCGGGGTGTGGCGGGGCTGGGATTACCGGCAGGCAGTGTGTGTGGAGCTTTTGGCCTCCTACCTCACCTCACCCCCAACATCCCCAACACATCCCACCTTCTCTTTCTCTTTTTTTTCTTTCATGCTCACCCTTCATTCCTATTCCTCCTCTTTTCTTCCTTCCTTCCACCCTCTCCCTACTGCTTTCATATTCTATTCCTTCCTAGCTATTTCTTTATTTGCTCCCTCGTCCACCGTCTCGTCCTTCCCTTCCACCACCACCACGCAATTCGTGTATCCAGAACGCACGTGTTAACGAAAAAAAACCTAAACACTTTAGTGGAAATAGACACAGATGGACTATTTTCATACTTTCCCCCCTTAGCATTTTGGGTGGAGGGAAAATCAGTGAGTGAGTGAGTCAGTGAGTGGTATATGAGTATGTACATTATGAGTAATTTTCCTGTTTCCCTTTCCATTGGGGACGTGACGAAGATAAATGTGCAATAAATTCGCTTGAGTAATGGGAAGGCTATTGATGGGTGGTGGTGGTGGTGGTGGTGCGTTACAGGAAGGTTTTGATATCATTACTTGTTCTCTCTTTTTAACCTTCAGTGTGTTAAGGGAGAGGTTAGCTAATGTATGTATGTATGTGTGTGTGTATGTGTGTGTGTATGTGTGTGTAGAAGGAGTTGTTGTTTTTTCATGGTTTAGTTAGTTAAGTAAGTGAGTGAGTGGTCAAGGCGTTGGTCGCTACACTGGTATATACACTTGGTTTATTTATTTATTTATTTATTTATGTATTTAGTTTGTTCTGCGTTCGTTGGTTCGTTTTGTTATTAATGTGTTGTTTTGTTTTACGTGTTCACTCCTCCTGTTGTTCTTGCATAGTGTATTACGTTCATATGCACAGTATCGTTATCAATGTTTCAACTTTGACTTCTTTCAGAAAAAATAAAATTCATGACACCGTCTTAGAATTGACTTTTTATTTATTTTGAGTGCCATTTTACTTTTTTTAATCTTTTTTATGTCTGATATAACCTTTATCTCCCTCCGTTTCACTCATATAAAACTCAAAGCAACGTCACTCAATAGCCTGCGAAAAGAATCCACATAACACCCACTTTAATTAATATATATCCTTTGCCAGATTCATTCTAATTATTATAGGAATTAATATTCACGTTATTACTAATCCTTATTATAATGAGAAGAATACTGGAATAGGAAATTAATCTATATATAAGCGGATGCAACATACGTACACTGAGGTTTAAGGGCGAGGATTGAAACAGACAGTCAACCGACCCTTTCTAGCCAGCAGGTCACGAAAGACAGATAGATAAACATACATACAGACAGACAGACAGACAGAACATCATGAAACTAAACCTAAGCTCGACACATTTAAAGACATACATGTAGTCTTATTTACCGCTGAATGATTAATTAATGATATACACTGTGTTAATTCCCCACATCTCATCCATGTATGTATATGTATTAATGCATTGCAATGAATATTTGACAGCAATGAAAGGACTGCCATGAAAAAAAAAGTGTGTGTTCTCGTGTAAAATGTCACAGTACGATCTGGCTGAAAGTTTGAATATTTTATACTGTTTTAATATTCAATTCGAGATTCTTCAATAAAAAAAATAGAATATATATATGTGCTTATGGTTCCATTTTACAGGTATAGTAGTATCATTTAGTTAGGAATCATCATTGTCATCATCATCGTCATTATCCTCGTCATTGTACAGTACTTTTTTTTTCTCTTTTTTTCCCTTTTTTCCTTTTTTCCTTTTTTTTTGGTTTTTTTTCCTTCAGCTTTCCACTTCAGTTAATTATCCTTCTCTTGTCATGTCAGGCAAACGAGAAGGGAAAAAACGCCTCAATCCTTCCTCAAACTTTAAATTTATCATAAAATATAATTCATTACATTAAGATAAGATTCACTCCAACATTTTTTTACTCATCACCAAAAAAAATTACATAGACATTTATATATATTCTAAACTTTTATTTCACTTATACATATTCTAACTCCGTTCATTTGCGTTGTGTATTCATATTATTACACTGTGTTATGGATTATATATTTTCATTATCATTTTATTGTTGGTGATGAGGTGTGTGATATTATGAGTTAATAAATATAGTGACAGACATTTCTCGGAGACATAAATATTGTACACGATCCGTAAATCACCTGCGAATCGATAGGAGTAAACAGACAGACATTGATACAGACAGATGAATTAATAGCATATAACACACCTGCTTGTATTCCATTAATCATGCAGACTTTTATTGTTATTATTATCATTATTATTATTATTATTATTATTATTATTATTATTATTGGTGGTTTGTGTTGAGTTCTATTTCTATTTTCGTTCTTGCGACAAAAAAAAAAGTTTATAACGATGGAGAAAAAAATTGCATCGTCAGAAATCTAAAATTATTCATATCTCGAAAGGCAGTTTAAGTAGTAATTTGACTTGACATTAGAAACACAAAATCATTTATATTACAACTTCTCTTCTCTCTCTCTCTCTCTCTCTCTCTCTCTCTCCTCTCTCTCTCTCTCTCTCTCTCTCTCTCTCTCTCTCTCTCTCTCTCTCTCTCTCTCTCTCACTCTCTCTCTCTCTCTCTCTCTCTCTCTCTCTCTCTCTCTCTCTCTCTCTCTCTCTCTCTCTCTCTCTCTCTCTCTCTCTCTATTTTTCCTTTCTTTTCCTGTGTGGGTGTGTGTGTGTGTGTGTGTGTGTGTGTGTGTGTGTGTGTGTGTGTGTGTGTGTGTGTGTGTGTGTGTGTGTGTGTGTGTGTGTATGTGTGTGTGTGTGTGTGTGTGTGTGTGTGTGTGTGTGTCGGGTGTAAGAGGGGAGTCAAAAGTTATGAGAGTAAGAACATAATTTTCTGATCGCTACAAAAACCTGATGATATCGCCCCTTCCCTCCCCTTCCCTCCCCTTCCCTCCCCTTCCCTCCCCTTCCCTCCCCTTCCCTCCCTTGCCCTCCCCTTCCCTCCCCTTCCCTCCAACTCGTAGCAATGGAGTCTCAGCGAGAATAGAGGAAGGGAGGGAGGAAGGAGGGATGCAGGGAGGGAAGGAAAGGGAGAGGAATGGAGGAAGGGAGGGAAGTAGGGAGGGAGGGATAAAGTATGTACGTGGGGGAAAGGAGGGAAGGAATCAGATTGGCGAAGGAGAAAACGAGAGAGGGAGGGAGGGAAAAAAAAGAGTATCGATGGAGGCTTAGTAAGAGAGAGAGAGAGAGAGAGAGAGAGAGAGAGAGAGAGAGAGAGAGAGAGAGAGAGAGAGAGAGAGAGAGAGAGAGAGAGAGAGAGAGAGAGAGAGAGAGAGAGAGAGAGAGAGAGAGAAAATAGATCTCCCCTTTTCAGAGAGGGTAAACGATACATTAGGCACATTATCCCTTCTTTTTTTCTCTTATTTTTCTTTTTAATTTTGTTCCGTTCGTTTTTTTTCGTTTTTTATTTTATTTTTTTATTGGGCTGAAACTTGAGATCCGATTAACTTAGAGGAACACAAAATTTTACCTTCCATGACTGTAGAGGTAAAAAAAAAAATATATATCCAAAAAAAAATCACGTAATTAATGGGGATTCAATTTACTTTTTACTGTACCTACAACAACACACACTCGTACCAATTTTTTTTTTTTATATATATACAAGTTTTATTTTATAGATTTGCAATGAACTAAAAAAAAATACCACACACAAAAACGTAAATCTTTTCCTTCCATTTTATCCTGAATTCTTATTTTCTCACCCACGTATTTTTCCCCAAAATTGACTGCCCTTTCCCCTTATAGCCAATGGTTTCCTCCTGCTCCTCTCCTCCTCCTCCTCCTCCTCCTGCTGTCTATTCTCTTCCCTCCCTTCCCTTCCCTCCCTTCCCTCCCTTCCCTCCCTTTCCTCCCTTTCCTCCATTGAACGAGAAGCCCTCCACCGCCCTCCATAGTCTCCCGAGAGCCTCATTATCCCTTCCCTAAGCTCTATTCAATAGGTTGCGGCCTTTGCTACCAACAGCACCTGCCGCTTTTAATGGCAAAGGTGAGGCTCTGTAGAAGGAGATTCACAAGGACCCGGATCATGTTTGGGTCACCTGAAGAAGGGAAACCAGCAGGAGGAGGAGGAGGAGGAGGAGGGAAGAAAGGGATGTAAGATTAGGATAGGAGGAGAAGGATAAGGATGAGGAGGAAAGGATGAGGATGTATAAAGGAGGAAGAAAGATTCAGCAAGATCTCTGGTTTTCAATGTTTGTGTGTTGATGTGTGTGTGTGTGTGTGTGTGTGTGTGTGTGTGTGTGTGTGTGTGTGTGTGTGTGTGTGTGTGTGTGTGTGTGTGTGTGTGTGTGTAAGTGTGAGTGTGAGTGTGTATATATAGCCTCTTAAAATGCACATAATTTGTTGTGCTGAGATGCGTTTGAGAGATTTTAGATTGGAATATTTGACTGACAACACAAAAAAAATGTCTCTCTCTCTCTATTTACCTCTCTCTATCTATGTATCTATCAATCATACACAGCACACAAAGTAAGATCAGATAGATAGATAGATAGATCAACAATAATCACCATCTATTCTTACTGTTTTCTTGTGAGTGAAGTTTTGGTTTACTTTCCTACGCGGTTCAATATCTTCCTCAGAGTCTCATCAGTGCGCTACCTTGCCTTCCCTCCCTTTTAGGGGCTAATTGGAGGCAGGTAAGTGGTAGAGGAAGGAAGCAAGCAAGAGTACAAGGGGAAAATTCACTTGTATATACCAGTAAAGGAAACACGTGCAGTAGTGAGGGAAAAAAAAAATGGAAACAAGAGGGAAATACACACAAAATGGAATGAAAGTATTAAGCCAAAAAATAATGGATAAAAATGGATTGCAGGAAATAATAAAAGGCAATGAAATATAAAAATGGGAGTGAAATAAGGAAACTGGTAGAGAATGAAAAGCCAAAGGAAAAGAGAATCGAGGTAATAAAGAAAGGAAGAGGAAGAATGAAAAAAAAAAAAAAAAAGGTCGGAAAGGTTAAGTGGAAGTCTAAGAAAAAGGCAAGAAACGGATGAAATAAGGAAACAATGTGTAGGAAAGAGAAAGGAGAAGAGAATGGAAGCAATAAAAAAAAAAAAAAAAAAAAAAAAAAAAAAAAAAAAAAAAAAAAGGAAAGGAAGAAAAAAGAAAAAAGAAACTCAACTGGATATCAACGTAGACTAAAAAATAAATAAATAAATAAATAAAAGTGAAAAATGAATAAGTAAGAGTTAAGGAAACTGCGCACGAAATGTTTTGAAAATTAGTTGAGATAATTTGGTGTTAATGTGAAGTGGGAAGGGGTGCGGTGGCGGTGGTGGTGGTGGCGGTGGTGGCAATGGTGGCGGTGGTGGTGGTAGTGGTGGTGGTGGCGGTGGTGGGGGTGGTGGTGGTGGTGGTGATGGTGGTGGACAAGGGGACCAGGTAAGGGAAGCACAGGTAAGGGGGAGGAAGCGGGATGGTTTGCAATTAATCACAGTTGGAGATTAGTATAGGATGAATTGAGCGACTGGCGTGTATGGAGGAAGAGGAGGAGGAGGAGGAAGAAGAAGAGGAGGGGAGGAGAGAAGCGTTAGCAGAACAAGAAAGATAGGAAGAAAAAAAAAGGAGAAAGAGATTAGAGGGAGAAGGAATGGGAGAAAGGGAGAGAAAACAGACAGACAGATAAATAGATACAGAGAAAGACAGAGACAGAGAAAGACAACAAATAGAACAAGAACGAAAAATACGAAAATAAAAAATAATAAGAAAATAAGAATAAACTGAAAAAAGGGAGAATAGACAGAAAAATAAACAGAAAGAAGACAAAACAAGAGAAGAAAACAATAGGAAGAGGAAAGAGACAGACTTGGATAAGGAGGAGGAGGAGGAGGAGGAGGAGGAGGAAGAGGAGGAGAAAAGAAAAGAAAGAGAAGTGGAACAAGGAGGAGGAGGAGGAGGAGGAGGAGGAAGAAGAGGAGAAGGAAGGCAGGTCCAATATTGAGTCCCACCATCACCTCACTTCACTGGATTCTGCAAGCGTTATCCTGATCATTCGTATTCCTTCTAAGACCTTCACCTTAAATCCAGTTTGCCGACAGTGTGTTTCTTGCATCAACATGTAAACTGGTATTGAGAACGATTCCTTCATCCTCCTCCCTCACCCACTTACATACACACGCGTCACAATCATAGCTTTGTTTACCCCCTCTCCATCACCCCAGCCGCCCCCCAGACGCACCCCAAGAAGCCCCCCTATGATGCGATTATAGAGCCAATCACACCACAGATACAATACACACGAGTCTTGTAATCGAGGTCCTCACTACAAGAGTATTAGCTTAGAGGGGAGAAAAAACACACGGTGTCTTGAGACCCGGAAATAAGGATGCTCTTAGAAACTTAATCTTACCTTATTCATATATTAAGTTGAGTATTTCCTTAAGGCATTCTGATCACATTGCTGCTCTTCCTCCTCACTCCTTGTTTTAATTAATCAGGTGAATAGGTTTTTTATCTTTCTTTACCTAGAGAAAGAACGAGAGAGAGAGAGAGAGAGAGAGAGAGAGAGAGAGAGAGAGAGAGAGAGAGAGAGAGAGAGAGAGAGAGAGAGAGAGAGAGAGAGAGAGAGAGAGAGAGAGAGAGAGAGAGAGAGAGAGAGAGAGAGATAAAAGGTGATGATGGTGTTATAGATGGTTTTAATTTGCATCAGTGTGTGTGATCATCTTTGGTTTTGCGTGAATTCCCTCCCGGCGGCAGATCAACGTGTGTGTGTGTGTGTGTGTGTGTGTGTGTGTGTGTGTGTGTGTGTGTGTGTGTGTGTGTGTGTGTGTGTGTGTGTATGTGCGTGTGCGTGAGGCTTTGTGTACACTGTGGTCGTTTATTTTATAGCATAATGGAACAGAGAAATTAAGAGACATTCATTTTGCTTTTGACAGGCTTTGCTTTGACATTTTCATCTTGTTCCTTCAACGTACCTCGTGTTTCTCTCTCTCTCTCTCTCTCTCTCTCTCTCTCTCTCTCTCTCTCTCTCTCTCTCTCTCTCTCTCTCTCTCTCTCTCTCTCTCTCTCTCTCTCTCTCTCTCTCTCTCTCTCTTTCTCTTTCTCTTTATACGTGCGTGCGCGTGTGCGTCCTCAATTTATATTCATACATACATTAAACATATACATTTTTTTATATCAAATTTCTCTCTTTTTTTCCGACGCTCGGGTTCACCATCTACTTTTTCATGGGGCGAAAAGGCAGTATTTAGCAGCCTACTGTAGCTATCTGACCTGACCCCTGGCTACCACCCATACACCCATCCCCCCATCCGCCCATCCGCCCATACCCCCATCCGCCCATCCGCCCATCCGCCCATCCCCCCTTCCCCCCATCCATCACTGGCCCTCATAACTCAATCCCACCGACGAAAATGATCACATTGCCCTCATTTTTCGCTCCGTCACTCCCTCTGATACACCTCATTTTTTTTATCCGTCTGCTGTGTTGGGTTTGGGTCAGGTCTCCAAGTCAGGTCTGAAGGTCAGGTCATCCTTCCTCACCCTCCCCTGTCACCTCAAACATCATCATCATCATCATCATCATCATCATCATTACTACTACATTATTACCTCTATGTATTTTTCTCGTTCGATCAACTGTTTAATGCTATCTCTTTTTTCTATGTCCACATTTTTTTTTTTTTGTGTGTGTTTTTATCGTTCATTGTGGTGGTCAGTATTTTTTTTTTCTGCCTCTGTTCAGTTAGTTTTTTTTTTTTTTTTTTTTTCATTTCAGGATTTTTTTTTTTTTTCTTGCTAGCTTTGTTGGTGGTCGTCTTTTGTTTTCTGTCTGTACTGCGCAGGTGTAAAAAGTTCGGTAGCTGTCTGTTTTCTGTTGCCACTTGTGTGTTTTTTTATTTTTATATTTTTTTTTATTGTGCAGTGCTGTCTTTTTTAATTTTCTTCTTTTTTTTTCCTTCCGTCTTTGTTAACGCAATTATCCTTTGTGTCTATCATTCTCTGCCTGTCAGGACTTGCAATATCCAGTTTCCGTTACCTAGTTTTTTATTCATCTCGGAGGGAAATTTAATACGTTTCATTGAGGCCTTGTTTCCCGGTAGATACTTGAAATGTGAGTTAAATTAATACCTCGTGCCTTTTGCTGCATTTCTTTGTTCAATAATACGCGATTCAGCTTTCCTCAGCCACAGAATACAGCGAACAGAGGCTTTGTCTTACCAATGTGCCTTATTCAGGGGACAGGAAACGACTTTTTTCCCCTCCTGCGCTGCCTTTTCTGTACTGGTTCAAATTTCTAAGACACACTTGGAGGATGTTGATGCATTATGTGTCCCTGTGGAGTTTTTTCCGGCAAATCACTCTTGAAGGGAACAAAGTAGCATTGTCAAGGCAGCGTGTGGCCGGCCGGTGAGTTCTCTTTCAACCGCTCGCGTCCCGGAGGTAAACATTGAATAGACGAAGAGGAATGAAATGTTTAATGGGAACGGACTTTTGTCTTTTCTGTGTTTAAAGCTGACGTGTCTCTAAACATTTATCTGTCCGTAACAGTCGCAATAAGGTTCAGTTTCAAACGCTGTAATAGAATGTAAAAAATAAAATAAAAGGTCGAGACATAAAAAAAAGACTTGGAACTCTTTATTTCAGTGAACCTCATCCATCTAGTGTAATGATGTTAATTTAAGCCGACCCGTTACTGCCACCTGGACTAAGCAATTGCCTTTATAGGTCTTCTAGTTACATTATAATCACTTCTTAGTCTGAAAACACAATATTTCTTCGATGCTGTACTCGTGGACATTAAAACCTTCCCTTAACACTTCTCTTTATACTCTACTGCTTCATATCACCATCCTGTATAACCTTAACTTAACATAAAGGGAGACTCGACCATGCTAGGAGACGCCAGTGATGTGGTAGAGACATATTGTTGTATTATTCTTGTTGATGGTGGTGGTGTTGGTGGTGGTGGTGGTGGTGGTGGTGGTGGTGAGTGGTATGTAGTGGTATTGGTTGTGTGATGGAGTGGTTAGCTGCGTGATCGTGATTCGTGACGCCCTTCAATATGAAACAAAAAATACCGATGTAGTCACTAAATAAAAAATGGAATTCGTCGTGTTCTGCGCTACCCTAAATATTTTTTGACCCTATATATTTTCTTTTTTCACTACCAAAGAATAGTTGTAAGTTTTTTGGCTGTGGGAATCGTGAGGAGAGATTTGTTAGGTCGAATGCCGTTGCCTGAGGGTATTCGTAACATTATTGTAGGTCGGAGTTCGTAGTCATTGTAATCGAGGAAGAAAATTCAGCGCGCGTTTTAATTACAAATGAAATGCATAAGACTTTGCGTATAGTGTTGGAGCGTGGAGTGGGTGATGATTATTTTTGAGAACTGTTCTTTGTGTGTGTGTATGTGTTTGCGTATATGTGTGTGTGTGTGTGTGTGTGTGTGTGTGTGTGTGTGTGTGTGTGTGTGTGTGTGTGTGTGTGTGTGTGTGTGTGTGTGTGTGTGTGCCCTCCTACACATACCTAATCAAAGACGACCTCCTGTGCACTTCAATCTCCAGAAAGAAAAGCGAAGAACACATATTTTTGTCCACACTTCTGATGAAAACTACACCAAAAACTTGTATCAAACATGTACATAACAACACCAAACAACTTCAAGGTCACTCACTATCAATGACTAGAATATCCTTACACATTTACACACTTACTCTCTCTTCGTCGTGTGATGCAAAACAGGATATTGGAAGCTGGAGTGATAGTAATGCATCGCTAAGCTTCCGACCTTCCTTGCCCTTCACACACACACACACACACACACACACACACACACACACACACACACACACACACACACACACACACACACACACACACTTAGCCTGTATTCATTAGCGGGCAAGTGGTCGGTCTCAAGACGCACTGATTCATGTCAAGATTGTTTTTTTTATATTTAATATGAATGATTCCATGTTTGCAAATGTTGAGAAAATGTAAATATTTCTAGTGATTGGTATATTACTCCCGCTGAGTGAGGCTGTGTTGCTCCTTCCATCTCTTCACCTCTGTCCAATCTGTATTCTCCCCCACACCCACCCCCGCCCCCCCAGCCAGCCAATCAGCACATAGGGCGCCCCACATGCCTCCCTCTGCGCCAATCTCCGCCCACCCGCCGAGAAGAGGCTGCCTCAGACGCCACATGTGAAGGGAAAGGCGGCGCAGCGTGGCCTTTCTTGTACACGATAATAGTAATAATAATAATAATAATAATAATAATAATAATAATAATAATAATAATAATAATAATAATAATAATAATAATACTTAATAATACTAAATAATAAAAAATAAAATTGTCCTCAGTGCTTCTTCTTCATCAATAACTTCTTCATGGCGACGGAAACACCTGTCGCCCACACCTTGTCGAGTCACCTACCTGTTTGACACCTGTTGAGAACCTCCTTCACACAATAGTCGAGGGGGTTCTGTACTTTATCATAATCTTCAAAAAGTTACCATAAATCTCTTACAACTTATTCCTGCGACTCTTTAAGATGTACATATCACAGAACCCAGAAAATTGTTGGCTGGGAAATATAAGTAAAAAGAAAACATCCTCTGGGAATAAAGTTGAATAAAACATTGTAGGAAAAAAAATAAAGGTATTAAAACATCCAATGATTTAGAAAGAACATTTATTTACAGTACACAGACATTCACACTTACGTTAAAGTCAGCTGTTTTCAGGACACGCGAGATATAAAAAATGTTCTCCCCAGCGCCTCCCGGAAGGTGGGTCAGCGGGCTACCCTCACCCCCTCTTGTCCTCGCCTCTTCACTAACTAGAGGAGGACCTGCAGCAAGCCTCCCGACGTGGGGTGAGAGGGCGGGTGAGGGCGGAGTGGAAACACTTACATATTAAGGCCTTATTGACACGAAACCCCCAGATAACACAGTGTAGCGGACAACCCACATACTCGACTGCAAATGAGTACTAAAAAAAAAAAAAAAAAAAAAAAAAAAAAAAAAAAAAAAAAAGGCTGCATGACTAGACTGACAATAATAAAAAATGACAATGATAATGATAATAATAATAATAATATTGATAACTTGATCAGTGGTATTACCGTTACTAACAAGTGGTTGAGGTGCTATTCACAATATTTCATGATCCATTTTTCGTGGTTATTTTAAAATTCAACTTGATATAGCGAGGAACAGGATATCAATGATGGGCTGTAGGCATGGGTCAATACAGGTTCAGGACATGATTCTTGACGTGGCGCTGTTGCAACACGTGGGGGGGAGGGAGGGCTGTGCTAGGGTAATATTGACGGGGGGCGAGGGGGGGGGGCGTTGTTTTTAGATTGTGCAGAGACAATCAGTTCAAGAAGTGCGCCGAAAAAGTTTTAGTCTTGGAATTGTGCTGAGTGAGTGAGTGAGTGAGTGAGTGAGTGAGTGAGTGAGTGAGGGAAGGGATTGCTTGTTGAGTCTTTGTCTTGACTCTCCACAACACGTGCAGGACATTGATCAACACTATACAAAAATTACACTCAGTGCTGTTTATTTTCCTCCTTTACTGTTCTCACCATTTGACTTCTTTTTTAATGAACATACACGATTATATGAAAAAAAAATTAAGTATTGCAAAACACGCCATGTAGTCACGAGGAATGAAAATTTTTAGCTCGTGACTAATTTGTGCACTTTAGAATAGATGAAAGTAACAAGATGTCTTCCTTCTTGCTTCACCCACTAAATAAATTCATTGACACAGCAAGGCTCATAAGGGTGGTGGGTGTTGCTGTGGTGTTGGTTGTGGTGTTCAACTGTTTTGTTTTGTTTTAACATTCTGGCATCGTAGGTGAACCTTAATCTATGTCGTAGATGTGCATTTTTGTACATATACATTCAGAACGACATATGCATACTTGGTAAAAATAAATTCCATCCACATGTATACATAAAATGACAAACATGTACTCTGTTCGAGAGGATTAAATGAGATGTAATCACCAACGGAAGATGTTATTCATCAGTCGACAGCCGTGTTACGTATTCATTCATCTTGATAAACATTATTGGCGGGACAGACGCAACGCCCTACCAGGCAGTCTCCCTGCTATCTATGGCGACCACAGGCGCCGCACCCACGCCTGCCCGCCCGCCCGCCGCACTGCAAGGGGCGGCGCGGCAACAAGGCTCCAAGACGCCCATCACAAGCACACATTCCACGAAGGCAAGTTGAGGCCTCACCAATCTTGAAACAGCTGGTCAACTCAGAATAATTGTTTTGGTTCTTTTTTCCTCTCTCTAGTTGTGGGGTAAAGAAGTGTTCTCACTGACCACCTCAAGGCTTATTAATGACTGACAAAAATAACTACAATTCGGTACTGTACAATTTTATATCAAACACTCAACACTGCAGTTTGCACTAAAATAAAGCTGCAAACCCATGATAGATATTGATCTGCAAGACATGTGTTGGTATCGTCATCTAGCATTCACTCTGGCGATACACGAAGCAGATTGAAGTGCCCCTAGGCCACCAGGGCGCCATAAAGGCCCTGAAGTGCCCCTGGGTCTCTACAGCGCGGTAAAGGCCTTCGAGTGCCCCTGGGTCCCTAGAGTGTGACAAAGGCCCTGAAGTTAGTGCCTTTCAACCCCAGGAGTGTCACCGGAACCCTGAGGTGGTGAAGTGCAGCTGTACCCTGTCACCCTGTCACCCTGTCACCCTCTGTTGGGTCTTGTTCCCGGGCTACTCAAGTGCCAGTGAGCCGCTGGATTACCACTGGATCCTTACAATTCCACTAAACTATTTAAGTGTCACTGGATGCTTCGGGTATCGTGATCCCCGAGGGTAACACTGTAAACCTGTATTGCACAGGAACACTACATCCTTATTAAGTGTTGTTCCCCCGAGCAATGACTGCCACTGACACCCGAGCCTTCCACTCGAGTGACACGCAGTCCCAGCTGTGAGATACTGTAATGGTTCTTGACCCCTACTGTGCCTCAGGGGCAAGCGCTGGGGAGTCTGTCTGGACTACGTGTTTGTCGTGCTCCAGTTCACTAAAACCTAATCCTTTGACTTATGTCGTAAATCCCCGGAAGCATGAGTTCAACATGAAATTCTCAGCCACAGCAGCGCAGGTCTGCCTCACCTTTCAGTCACATGCTTACAAGAAGTCTCTCTCTACCACCTGCCGCCTTATATGTTGGTTCTTCATGATCGCTACAATACGGTTCTGCTTACACTACGTCATATTATCACTATAGATCATCACTACACCTAACTTTGGAGGTAATTCTACACATATATGAAAATATTATCGAAAATATGAACATACGCGTCATGAATATATCATAATGGACTGGCAGTGCCTTCCGGGCCAGGCACTACGTGGACTGAGACAGAGAAAGCTGTTCGTCAAATTGATGCAATAAAGATACTGAACGATTTTCATAAAACTTCTTAAATAAAGTCTCTGTATCAAATGTTTCTTCATATTATTTATACATCAGATATTGTTTTTACACTTTTTTGTTGAAGTGTATCAGACGTTTGTCCTGCAATGTTGTGGTTCACAGAGCAACTGATGGTGAGTTTTCAGAACCTTTGCTTTCTGACTAACTTAGTAAGAGTTTGTCATTAGGTTTTGGGGCTAAGCTACGACGACCATTGACACGGTCCATTGTTGTCTTGAAGCTACGTGTCCTACATGATGGTGAGGCAGAACACACCCACCAGGACCAGTACCTGCGACACACCGGCTGCCTGCTGACCCCCGCTGCTGCTCGTCGACTGCAACACCGCCATCGCTGAAATGCAGAACACAACACCGCATCACCACCACCTTACCACATGCTGCTGCTGCTGCTGCTACAGTACTGTCAAGATTTAAGAGAACGCAAGGAAAGAAATAATAATGATAATACAGAAAATTCCTTACCATTATTTACGATCATCCACCATCCTCTCCAGTTCACGGCCCTTGGCTCACCTTTCTTGGTAGAAAAGGAGAAGTGTTCCGACTCTGCCGACCACCCGTACTTGTTCCTCACTCTGATGACGGTAAGGTAGTCTGTTGCCACCTCCAGCCGCTGCAGCATGTGAGTCATGGCGTGTCGCGCGCCCTCCCGCACCTGCACGGGCTTCACCTTCAGCGACACATTCTCCCACGACCCCGCCATCACCATGGTGCGGTTAGCCTGCGGAAAGACCCAATTAGTTTGCTTCACTGATTATATGACCGTACGGGATTACGTGTCGCCGGAACAGACGCAGGCGAGTGAGGAGACAAGCACAGGACTATTACCTGTTTACTGCAGTCCTGACGAGACAAATAAGACTCGGTTCACGTACACACACTAGTATTGTGAAAGGAACAGACTCTACCCATTACTCTTATTCAATACTCTTGTACAATTTCAAAGCAAAATACCAAGATTAAAAGATTCTTGGTACAAAACACTGCACATTCTTGTTCACTGCCACCCTTGACGCCCCCCTCCCTCGCCCCCGCCCGCCACTCACCGGCCAGCCCCCCAGGTGAGCCTTGCGGTACTTGATGAGAAACTCCGTGATCGGGTAGTAGCTTTCCGTCTCCCAGGTGAGGGTGTACGAGTTACTCTCTCCACCTATCGGGCTGCTGGTGATGACGGGACGCTTGGGCAGACCTGAAGAACGTACGGAGTGACCAGGTTGAACGGAAAAAAAAAGACGTTTAAATCACACAGAATAAACACTTTACCACCACAACAAAATGAGGTAAAAAAGAAATAAGAGTGTGTTGTAACGACTCAAAAACCAGGTAATTGGAGGCTCCGTTCTTACCTGTCATCTGTATAGTGGCAGACTTTTGGCCGTGTCTGTTCTCAGCAATGCACATGTAGGCACCAAAATCCTTCTCGGTCACGTTCCTGATGGTGAGAGTGTGGCGGTGGGCGACGTGGATTTGGCTGAGGTGGTTGTAGTACTCCTCGCCTTGACCCTCTGGCAGGTACAGTTTGGTGTCCATGTCAGTGTCTGGAAGCTGGTGTCCGTCCCTCGTCCAGGTGACTTCAGGCTCAGGGCGACCATGCACCAGGCATACTAACTCCACGTGGTCACCCTCACCGGTCCGCACCACAGCCTGCCCGACACACACACACGCACATACACACACACGCACATACACACACATGCGCGCGCACACACACACACACACACACACACACACACACACACACACACACACACACACACACACACACACACACACACACACACACACCGTCAGTTTCATCTATATTGTAATCCCTCATTTATGTATTAACAGCGCGCCTCATCTTTTATGAAACAGCAAGGCGAGGTTAATTATTACATATCTCACAGTATTATTAGGGAAAGGGGACCCAACATCGACCAGACAAGAAAACACAAATATATTATGACTAAGAATACCTTGTTGCTTAAATGTTAGTCTATCAGAAGTTATATACAACGAGAGACTTGTGTATAGATATCTGTGTAAATCATAGAATGTTTTTTTTTTTTTTTTTTTTTGTATCTAACTTTGGAGCTGCGAAGGGAAGAATTAGTCTCACTTTCCCTGTTCGATGAATGTTAAAGTAATGAGAAGGACGTGCGTGGAGAAACTTTCCTACCTTATTATCATACTGTTGTTAGAGTTCACCCTTTTTGTGGTTAATTTTTAAACAGAACATACTGGCCTATCTCGCTTTTTGGGGGAGAGACTTGCACTTTAACCTTTTATTTATTTTTTCTGAGCCTGGAATACAGTCGAGCTTGTATTGTTTATATCTTTCTAACTCTTGTTCTGTCTGTCTCCTTTAATGAAAAAAGAAAGAAAAAAAGCGTAGCATCCCATCTACAACTGTTAGCAATGATCCTTTCTCTCCGTCATGAAGCTTCAGGACACTTACCTTCTCCGTGGTGATCTCCGGCGGGTACTCGACAGTGATGGTCATAGCCGCTGAAGCAGACTCTCCTATGCCATTGTCCGCCGTGCAGAGATACGTGCCCTCCACATGTCTGTCCACGCCCTCTAGAGTCAGACTGTGGCCCTGCAGGGGAGGAAGGCGGGTGTGCGTCACTATGTTATCAGTCAAGGGGTGAGGGAGGCAATATTCAGTGTGAGGCAGGACAAAGGAGTGTAACATGTTCCCCGAGGCAGGTGGGATATGTTGTCCACTTAATGACTATGAGAGAGGAAGGCCAACGCTGCGTCACTGATATATGGGAAACTCGGTACAATTTCCACCAACACAAATATTGCAAAGGATATATTCTTTTTCCCCAGTTCCCTTGTGACCGATATCCGATTTAACATTTTTGGTCCATCACTTCGAGCGCGGAGTGTTGGTCGGTGCAGCACGACCCGTCACGCCCCGTCACGCCCCGCAGCCTCGCCCCGTCACGAACACCCGCTTTAATAATCTCGAGGGAAGGCATTGTTGTGGCATCGTTGCCGACTGCACTAAAAAATGAGTGAATGTGTGCAGGTCGAGGTGGTTTGAGTGGCCTCTGTAGCCACGAGTAAATCCCTTTAGAGTTAAGGTTCTTGAAGAGGTGCTTGGCCTGGCCTGCAACGTGTTTGCTTGTGTGGTAATGCGTCAAGATTCTACAACAAAGCCAAGGTCAAGAGTCACAGTGGGTACCGCGTGCCGTGAGAAGAAGAATGAGTTAAGTTTGTTGTAACATTATGAGTCAAGTTTGTGATGATTAATTCACCTCATGGAGACTAAAGCCTTCCCTCTCCGCCGCCAGACCTGCCAGTCGTCATCCTAGCGTGCGTGGACCACACTCTATAATACACAATGATTTATGTACACAATATTATAGGCTTGTGCACGAATTACAAGTTATGATGTCAATTGTGTTCAATAATTATCTACGGAAACATACCCTTCTTAGGAATAGATCGTTGACTTCCATGGTTATTACGTTACAAATGAATAATTCCTTAATGGTCGCTTTGGGGTAAAGATAAATGATGAAGAATACTCACAAAGCTCAGCGAAAATTTTGTTAATTTATGTGAGTGTGAGACGCAGAGGGACGGTACTGGCAACTGTGGCGGCGAGGCTAACAAACCCCTGAGAAGACTAATTCACTCTATAGTTAAACAAGGCACTGCTTCCTCACATACCTGTTCGCTGCGGAGGCCTGAAGGCAGCGGACCCTCCTGCCGAGACCACCGGATAATGGGCTCCGGGTTACCCTGCGCACGGCATTCCAGGGTGACGGTGGATCCTTTTGGAACGTGTTGCTCTGGGGGCGCGAGGGACCTAATGGAGGGCGCGAACTGCACGTCGAGGGTGTGTTTGAGCTGCACTGGTGGGTCGATGTCGAAGAAGCAGAGGAAGGTGCCTGCGTCGCGTGGCCGGGCGTGAGAGATGACTAGTCTCGCTCTCTCGATGGTGATTCTTCGGTCTCGCGTCACCTTCTCGTCTCCCACAGCCAGCAGCCTTTCCTTGCCTCCGTGCGCCGCGAATTTTTTGATGATCAGCTTATTGTCGCCTTTAGAGAGGATAGTTACAAGTCAATCTTCAAACATCAACTAAACTTACATACGTGATGCAAATAATCATGTTTTTTTTATGGCATATTGTTAATGTTTCATCTACGTGAGGTTGACCGACTGACTGACCAAGGTTGTCCACGTCGCAGGGGATGATAACTGACTGTCCAACCTCCACTGTGAAGGTCTGAGGGCGTGCCTGGAAGCTGGGTGTCTCATCCTCGTCGTACTCGTAGTAGAAACTGTCCTCGTAGTAGTCCTTGGTCAGACCTGCGAGGGAGGGGAACAAGGGCGTGATGGGAGGCTGTGTTCCTGCTGCATTCACTCACTACAAGAAAACTCTAAACAAAATAGCAGAGAAAAGGAACTGTGAATGTTGTTTTTCTTCTTTTCTTTATATTGAAATTAGCCATTGAGCTTTTCCTAACAAATAACCAACAACAATGGCGGGAGCATTAACGGGTGACTGCTTTACAACCCCATTAATTCCAACGAGGCTAAAAACAAGTACATTTTCCTTCACCCATTAAGACCTACACCCATTATGAGAACAGACTTTCCTTATTCCTCCTTCAAGACTCTTAATGAAAAGGAAAAAAATAAAACCACTCTTTCCATCCATCTTCCACTCCTCAGAGCCTCCACTTCTACCACACCTTAACCACCCATCGCGCTGCACACATATCATCCACCACTCCCAGCCTCTACTAGTCTGCTTGCTCCCTTTCTCTCCACAAAACATTAACTTCTCCCTGAGCGCTCTCCAGCCTCGCCCCTTCGCCCCTTCCTTCCCCCGCCCATCGTATCGCTTTATCGTTGATGGTTGCACGAGGCTAACTTTACGTGTTTCTCCTGACGACGTGGCATAGCATTTGCCAGTGTGGAAGCTTTGGGAAGGCTTACGTCAGAGAGAGAGAGAGAGAGAGAGAGAGAGAGAGAGAGAGAGAGAGGGAGAGAGGGAGAGAGGGAGA
This sequence comes from Cancer borealis, assembly GCA_036785275.1. Taxonomy (NCBI): domain Eukaryota; kingdom Metazoa; phylum Arthropoda; class Malacostraca; order Decapoda; family Cancridae; genus Cancer; species Cancer borealis. The sequence goes on along the minus strand of JAXIVD010002380.1, from coordinate 11,420 downwards.
GAGAGAATTCTATAAGGCTCCATTGGAACTGAATGCTCTTAGAGGTGACGTATATGCCTCGTAATACGCTTAGTGCCGTCCTTGTAATGTTTGTGGACGAGCTATAGGCAGGTGAGGTATGACAGGTTCTAGGGTCCTTCCTCCTCCTCCTCCTCCTCTTCTTCCTCCTCCTCCTCCTCCTTCTCACTGTTTCCCACCTCTTTCAATTGACTTGCGACCTTGATCGCCTTTGTTATTCTTTCAGCAACGAAGAGTGACGGCCACGCTTCCTTCCATATTTAAAGTCCCCTCGCGGCTCCAGCATACATAATATCTTAGTTGAGAATTATTTCCTCCTTCTCTTCCCTCTTCCCTTCCCTCTCTCCCCCGCCTTTCCAGTTAGAAGAAAGAAAAATAATTCACGTTTTCTTTCTCTAAACCTAAACAAGATGATACTCTGTTGCCGGAAGTAAGACCAAGATGTTGTTAGAATATGATCGTGTTAACTTATTTTTGTTTAAACCTATTTGTTATATTTCCTCAGAACTCATCACTAGATCAAGAATATACGTCTCAGACCATCCTTCTCTTTCTCCTTTTCCTATTTCCCCTTCTTTCCTTTCCTCCTCTTCCTCCTCTTTACTTCATGGACTCATTACTCTTGCACTTCCGTCAGTCATCTCATTTCCCGATTCTCCTCTTGGTGCTCTTCTCCTCACCTCATTTCCCTTCCTCCTCCTTGCCGTGTCTTCTACTACCCCTCAAGCCATCCGCCTTTCCTATCCAATCAAAGGACGCTCCTCACTCGCCTCTTAAGTCACTCGCGCATCACAAAAGCGCCTCGATAATCTTTCTCAGTAAAGGAGTTTGGTGTAGGTTCTTGAGTGTGGTTTCGCGCCCCTTGCCACTCCCTGCCTCGCCTCGCCTCCCTGCTTCAGTCTTATCGCCAAAGTTGTTGTTTCCTGATACTGCCAAGCTGATAGACACACACTAGCTAGTCTGTTATGCTAGCTGGCCGTCCTGTTGTTCTTCTTTTTCCTTGGGGTTGTACCTATGTTTTTTTTTCTCTCTCCTTGTTTTGTTTTGTTTTTATTATATGGTGTGTTTGTGTTTTTCTTTCTTTTTTTGGTTTGTATTGGTTTTTTGTTTTGTTTTTTGTTAGTTGTTTTTTTCTATATGATCTGTTTTGTGTATTGTTTAATGCAGGAAATGATGTGAATTGTTTCCGTTTTATACTTGATTGGATGTTGATGTTATGCTTTGTATCCTGTAAGTTTTTTTTATGATTTTTTTTTATAATATATATATGCATGTATGTTGGAATGAATTAACTGGCGTTCACATCAAGCTCCATTGACTTGCTAATCAGATCGCTCACACTTCATCCTTTCTTTCGGATCCACAAACTTATTCCTTTGTAACCAATTCAAACTATTAAATACACTAGAGATGATCCATTTCACCACCACCACCACCACCACCACCACCACCACCACCACCACCACCACCACCACCACTTCCCACAATGGACTCTCCCTTGCGTCGTGAGAAATGGTGACTATCAACAAGATAGATCCCCTTGGTTACAGCATGTCCCTCTGTCTCTCCGTAGGTCACGATGTCACTCTTTTTAACGGGACAACAAATAGTTCAGGGAGATGAACGCCACCTTACTTTCCCTCACTCACTCCACTCTCTACTCCACTCCACTACTCCCTCGGGCCCATCGGAGTAAGAAGGTTTGTGAGTTAATGTTGTTTTTTATCCTTGGTGTGTGTGTGTGTGTGTGTGTGTGTGTGTGTGTGTGTGTGTGTGTGTGTGTGTGTGTGTGTGTGTGCATCGTAGCCAAAGTGTTAATGGATTATCTAATTAATTTTCAAGTGTCATTTAAGAATTATCTGGTACTATGTGGTGAAATAAGCTTCACTAAATATTAAGTCGAGTGAAATCTGAAAAGTATTGTCTATATTTCCCTTTGATGTCTCTTAGTTCTGGGGAAAACAAAATGGGAAAAAAAGATAATTCACTTTTCTTGTTAGAATAAGAGAATAACGAATCAGTCATTCCTTTCCATTCCGAAGAAAATAGAAAAGACATCGCGTCGACCTAACAAACATTCCAATTCCTTCTTTAGTCTCGACAAGGAAGAAAAATAAACTCTAATACGAATACCATAAGATTATACGATAAACTAAAACAATAAAGATTTCTTAATGTAGCGACTATGAACGTGCAGCTTTCTTTCTTTTATGATCTCGTAATTGAGTTTATCTTTTTCCCCCAGTGAGAGAAAGGAGGAAGAAGACTAAAGGGCCAATTTACAGTCCTCTTCACTCCCCCTAGTCTGTCAGTTTAGGTCAAAGAGAGTTCACAAGCCGCGTAGTCAAGGCTGCAGTCATGGCTCAGTTAATATATTTAATGCACAAAGTAAAATATAAAATAGTGAAGCGACGTACATCCTCTTCCCCTCACGACCATCACTCTATTATGGCTTTCCACGCTGCAGGGACGGTTCAGGGAAGAGCTGTTGGGAATCTGTTTATCTGCGGCGCCAACAGCATCACGATGAGGCAGGATTTCTCTCAACCATCCCTCTCTCCCTCTCTCCCTTCCTCCTTCCTCGCCTCCATCCCACACCTTACTCCAACCCTCGTCTCAGCTGCTAAGAAAACAGGGAAAGTTTGCTCCTAGCGTTTAGTGACCCGAAAACTAACTGTGTAAAATTCAGAACGATACCTTTCTCGTGTGGCTGTTATCTTAGTTTTCAAGGTCATTCAGTAGCACGTGAGGGAGTGCAAAAGATGTGTTTGAGTCTCCTCCGTGTTCTCGACGGGAGTGTTGAGGTTGGAGTGTGTTGTGAGCGTTCATAAAGCTAGGTGAGAGTTGCTGGGTGGGAGTTACTTTCGATAATTATAGTAAGGGCTTGGAACTTATTTATTACAGTAAGTTGTGTGGCTGCGCAGCTACTGAGGGTATTAGGTTGTAGTGAAGGAGAGGGTGGAGGGTGTGCGAGGGACCCGGTGGCTTTAGGCGTGGCGCTGTTAGTGGGTCCTGCAAAGCATTTCCGTAGGCGTCTGTTTATTATGCCGGTCATCACTTATGCAAGCCTGGCCCGGCCTCGTAAATTCGCAGCATTTGCAAGGAACCTTCGGAGCGGAATTATGTGGGGAAATATGAAAGCTTACGATTAATACCTCGGCGTGAGGCAGAGGGAAGGAAAGAAGGAGGAAGGGAGGGAGGCAGGGCGGGAGGGAGGGAGGCAGGCGCACGCTCTTTGCATCTTGACAGACCTGCGGTGTTTCAACGAGGTGGGGGGAAACGGGAACGAAAGAAGGAAGTGTAGAAAAGAAATAACCGCAGTCGTGCAAATGAAAGCCTCGTCACAGTGACTAAAAAATGCTTGGATTGTGTATAAAAAATGTTGGGACTAAGTTCAAATGTTCAGTGAGTGGGGAAGAAAGTTCTTACAAGTTGGGATTTATTTTCAACTTTCTCTGGCAAACCAATTTCGCAGTTCCTTCTGCTCAGCCACACATATTCCAGTGACTTCCTTCAAGTCTTTTCTGTTCCATTGGCAAGATCTAAATATGATTCCTTTTCTCCTTGTTTCGCGCTGACTTTTGTTTTCGCGTTTATTTTTCTATTGACACACTTGGGCGGCGGGCGAGGAGGGACAACTTTCAAAGCCAACTTTTTGCACCAAACTAATGGCCCGCCAGACAGAGTGACTCACTCTTACTTCACCAGTTGTCCAAGGAAACCCTTTTTGAATTTACTTAAGTGAATAAGGTATTAACACTCCTTAAGTGGTAAATAAAAGTGTCACCGCTCTCTCGTTACTCTACCACTTCGATATGACGATCAATACCATGATTAGGAATTTTAAATCCAAAGAACATCAACTACGTTTCTCGGAAGTCGGAAACTCAATTTTTCAGCGAGGCAGGCATCGGGAGGAAGCTTCAAGGAGGGAGCCAAGGGTCTCGCCGCACCGGAGAATCAGCAAGCGTGAAATCAAACCACTGGAGCGCTCGTATCCGACTGATAAACTAACCCGAGTGAGTCTCCGGAAAGCGAGGATCAGTGCTACAAGGCGCAGGTCGTGCAGGTCCTCCCTGCTGCTCTTCTCTCCGCCTCGCCACCCACCTGAGGAAGACCTAAGAGGATCCAACATGTATGAGGTCCTTGGGTCACGTGATCAACTATCAAGAACCAGTTTGTGATTCAATTCTCTTTTAAGTTCGCTTTTTGTCCAAGTCAATAAGAGAACCTTGCTAATTCTGTAATAATGGACCCGGTATGAGCATTACAAGGAACTTTTTCGCAATTAAAACCAAACTCGACGAATCTGTTAGTAAGTGAAAATCCTTTGTTGGTTCGTGCTAATAACACTGAGCTTCGGAGAAAGTCTGTTCCAATCATGTAGTTTTCTTTTTTTCTTCTTTTTTTTCTTAAGGGTAAAGGAGTATTAATAAAAAAAAAGCGACACATTGTATTATAGTTTCTTGTTACCTGAGAATTCCCTTTGGAGTTAAAATTACGTGGGAAGAAGACGTATAAATAGAGCTAATCAGACCTTTCTTTATTAGATATTAATTATTATCACTAAGCTTAGCAATGCGAAAAATAACATGATGGAGATAAGAAAATGTAAAGCAACACATTCTAATTTACTTAAACAAGGATGATGATAATGATGATGATGATGATGATGATGATGATGATTCTCTACATAGCATTGCAAACCTTAGCTACAGTAATTACTCTAACCTTACCCTAAACCAAAGGCGAGGGAAGCAAGGAGGGGAACTTATATCAAGGTTTAGGTGGAAGAAAAGAAGAGGAAAGAGGGGAAAGGTAGTAAGACTTAGGCGTGAGGGGAGAGAGAGGGGAAGGAAGAATGTGTAACAAGTCTTGGGTCTTAGAAGGAGGAGGAGAAGAAGGGGAGACGGTAGAGAACTCGTGTAGGAAGGAAGGTAAGGAAAGAGGAGAAAAATAAAGTGCATTTGAACCTATAGAAATGGGATGGAGGGGAATCGAGTGAGGTTTGAGGGGTTAGAGGGGAAGGGTAAGAGGCGTGAAGAGGGGGTTGTAGCTATGAATATCGTGATGCATTATGGGATATATTGACGGGGGAATGGGAGGCGACTAATGGCGGGTGTGTGAGGGGAAGGGGGGAAGGGGAAAGGGAGGGGGTGAAGGGAAGGAAGTGTGTATGCATAGGAGTGAACGTAATGAGGGAAGGGGAGACGGAAGGCCTAGTAACAATAAGAGTTTGTTTTTATCCTTCATTGATGTGCTTCTCTCTCTCTCTCTCTCTCTCTCTCTCTCTCTCTCTCTCTCTCTCTCTCTCTCTCTCTCTCTCTCTCTCTCTCTCGCGCTCGCTCGCTCTCTCTCTCTCTCTCTCTCTCTCTCTCTCTCTCTCTCTCTCTCTCTCTCTCTCTCTCTCTCTCTCTCTCTCTCTCTCTCTCTCTCTCTCTCTCTCTCTCTCTCGTATTGAAGTTTCAGTTTTATTGATTTTTTTCGTCTGTTGAGTTGATAAGGTTGTGAGTGAGAACAAACACACACGCACACACACACACACACACACACACACACACACACACACACACACACACACACACACACACGTTACAAAATCACGTGTCTTGTCGACCACGGAAATGCTATCGAAAAAGATCTGATGGAAGCCTCTTTTATTAATCTGTAAACCCTTTCAGTGCACAAGGCCAAAAGGAGGGGGCAGGGGGGCAAGGGGAAGGGGCAGGGGGGCGAGGGGAAGGGGCAGGGGGGCGAGGGGAAGGGGCAGGGGGGCGGGGCGGAGAGCAGGGATAGAGGGAGGGGTAGAGGCAGGGGAAGGGGTAGAAGAGAGGTATCTAGCACTGTTGCATTATTTCATTTACCATTTTTTTTCATTGAGATACAGTAGTGAGGCTTATAATCTACGTATGTTAAAAAATAAATAAAAAGACTTCACCTCCTCATTTGCTAGTCAGGCATCATGCAAAAAATATATATACATCACTCTTTATTTTCTCATTGTTCTGGTGGTTTATATTTATTATATTATGTGTTTGGGCTCTTTTTTTCTGAGATGTTTTCTTGCTACTCTTGACTACTAAAGGGAATAGGAGGTGATAGTGGGCTGGAAGGTGGCTCTCGCTGTCTCTGATTAATATTTTAATATTTTATCAATTCGTAGCATAAAAACCAACCTCGTAACGCTTAAAACACGCACGAAAAACCATATATCTCGAAGTATTTACACACATATAATAATCCACACACGTTATCTTCCTTAACATTGATTTGTACCTAATTTTCTTTGCACTTATCAATATGTTTCCTATTCAACAACCTTCTTCATCAGCCTCTGAGTAACCTATGTAGCGTTGAGGCAGAGTGAGTTGCTGTGAGTATGATGAGTAAGATTAATAAGTA
>JAXIVD010002379.1:45000-57500 GCA_036785275.1 Cancer borealis | reverse complement strand
CAGTAGCAACAATAGTAATAGTAGCAGCTGCGAAAATGATTGTGTTTCTGACGACTGTTCGCCCGATGTGCGTCCCGGCGTCACTTACTTGAGGAAACAAGGACAACGAACGAAAGTTGAACGGACTAGCAGCACAGGAGAAGCGGTAAATGTACTTTACCATTCCACTGCTACTCTTCCACTTCACGCGGGACGCGTTTCCAGTCCTGTCGACAGCTCTCAGGTGGGCGTGGACCAGCGGCCTGTGTTGGACGTGAACGCGAACTTGGACGAATGGCTGCGAAAAGAACGTTGGCTTGAGAAGAAACGATGCTCAAGAAACTTTCGGTCTGCAAGTAAGTGATTCCCTTGTTTTAAGTTCCACTGATAGGTATGTTTGTACACGTTTAGTAACCCACTTTTTGTGATAGCAATGCTATTAGTTATATAGTGGCTATTGCAGGTTTCATATTCACATACTTTAGGAAATTACGACCGAGAAGCTGATTACATTTTAAGGTGTAGCCTAGTAGGAAAATACGAACGAAAAAACAATTACTTTGTAAGATGTAGTCTTTTAATTACCTTATTATACTGAAATTCATACTATAGTTATTTCGATCATGTGTCTGAAAGAAAATTAGTGGGTCGATCTTGGCAGTGGTTCCCAATCTCTTCTTTTCTAGCGTTCTGACTTAATAATGATACTTTCCGTGCCCATCATATAATTATGATGTTTTTATTAGTAGTAATAGTTAATGTTACGATGCAAATAACTTATCAAATCAGTTAATGTCAAATGTGCATTATGCTGTAGATGTTTTTTTCATATTAGAACAAGGTATTGGAAGTGTAAGAGTTTAGCGAAGGATTATATCTAATTGGTCGACTAATGTATTGAAAGCCACGTACTAATGTTTTCTGATATTTTGTTCGGTAAAATTTTACATCTTCACCATAATGACGTCTGTTTACAATATGAAATGACGTCTGCACCTCGTCCAACTTCCTACTTTTTATCATAGAGAACAATTGATAGCTTCTATATTAATATAACATAATATAACCTAACATAACCAAACATTAACCTACATTGACAAATAACAGAACCTTGTTCAAACCAAACTAAACTTTACTTTTCGAAGAGAAGGTCTCACAGAAAACATTGAATATCTCACAAACTAAGAACTTGCGACGGAAATGTAACTAAAAAACATCTCAAAATGCATCAGGTATTGCAAAATTATAACCCTGAATTTTGTAGAGCATTCTGGTGAAGATCTAAAATTATAGGCTACCTTTTTTTCTGGGTAAAGAACCTTAATCAGATACAGTGAAATTCTTGGAGATTGCACGTGTTTCTGTTGTTGTTGCTGTTGTTGTTGGTGGTGGTGGTGGGGGCGGTGGTGGTGGTGCAGCCTATTTTCAGGACCGGATTAGCATGAATTCTAATGGAGGACATTGGCCTGGTCCTTCTCTTGTCCCCATTTTCGTGTTCAAGTCACATTCGTATTTATGAATACGACACACATCATGAAACTATATGATCAATTGTGTAGAAATGTATCTCAATTTATTATCTTTTCTCTCCTATATTCTAAAGGCTATATAATCACTTGACAGTTTTCAGCACGTCGGTGACAGTTGTTTTGATTTACGCTTTGCTAACAGCACAGGGATATTAGATTACCTTACTTGAAGGCGAGAATGTGACATTTGTATTGGGCTCACGCTGTATGATATAGAGTGGGAACAAGTCTGGAGCGGCTGGTAACCTTAGCTCAGTCAGGTGTAGGAGTTGATATAGTATTTTTTATTCCTTCATCACAAAATGAGTCACGCGTATGACTGTTTCCTCGTAATTTGGCAGCAGCATCGTGTTAATCGTTCCGCGAAGAGGTAAGAAAACAACAATAGGGGAGATTGTATATATATATATATATATATATATATATATATATATATATATATATATATATATATATATATATATATATATATATAATTATTTTATGCGGAGCGTGACGTCATGTAAACACGGCATATCTCTTGGAATTCTTTGTCAAACAAACTCGTGTTCTGAACTTTTATATCAGAAAGTAACGCTCACCACTTCTTCCTACCGTTCGCTCGAATTCCCTAAGATGCGAGTGTGCGCGAAAAATTAGGACGCGAACGAAGCCACATGAAGGAAGAATTGCTTAAGTTCTAATTTTGGGTTGAGGCGAAGAGAATTCCTGCGCATGCTGAAAGGGTTAGTGGGGATGATGGACGCCCAGGCTGATACGGTTCACCATGGGACGCGAGGCCAGGTTGTTGCAGTATTGTTTGATGTCGGACTTTCCTTAAAGGTTTAATGGTTGTTCGTTGCAGACACACACACACACACACACACACACACACACACACACACACACACACACACACACACACACACACACACACACACACACACACACTAACAACCTGATGCAGAGCAAGCTCAGGAGTAGGAGTTGATAGAATGGTTCAATGGTAGTGACTCCCAATTTTCTCCCGGCAAGGCGTGGGTTCGAACCGTGCTCATGTTGCTAAGGATTTTTCATTGACAGGGAACGATTCATGTTGCCTTTGAGCAAGGGGATGGGTGTGTGTGATGTGTGAGAGGTCTCAGCCTTACCTATAGATCCATCTCTATGAGCTCTGAGCTCATAGAGTGGCCATCACTGTACTTGGGCCCAAACTATGGAATAATTGGCCTACTTGTATTAGTAATTCTGGAAGCCTGCACAGTTTTAAGTCTAGACTAAGAACATTTCACATTTAGTTTGTTAGTATTTGAAAATTAAATTTGTTTTAAGTGACCTTAGTAATACTGTTATTGTCTCTTTTAAATTATGTTAATTGTGATAATTAATTTTGTCATTTAGCTTATTTTATTGTAATCTAAGTATATAACAACTAGTCTGTAATTTGTGAGACTAACCACGTTTCATGAAAACAAATTTAATTTAGTTTGATTCTCTCTCTCTCTCTCTCTCTCTCTCTCTCTCTCTCTCTCTCTCTCTCTCTCTCTCTCTCTCTCTCTCTCTCTCTCTCTGTGTGTGTGTGTGTGTGTGTGTGTGTGTGTGTGTGTGTGTGTGTGTGTGTGTGTGTGTGTGTGTGTGTGTGTGTGCGCGCGCGCGCTCCACCGCCCTACCCGCCACCTAGGAAATTCCCAACCACGGAAGCCATGTGTGATACGCTGCCTTGCCTTGTGGTGTTCATTATATACGGTAGATAAAATTATCACTTATGCAATATCTAGTTTTTATTTGTAATTCACCTTTTCAACCATTCTGGCGTACATTTAATACAATATTTCCAGTAGTGTTTAACCTCAGTATTTTTCACTTAGCTATTTTTCAATGTCGAGTTTAAAAAAAGGTTTCATTCAATGTCTTAATTCTGTATTCAGTGTCTTGGCTAAGGTGAAAGAGCTAGGTTGGGTTCCTTACTTACATCGAAGCGGCGCAGGTTGAAGTTTTTATCTCGCGCCAGCTGTGAGGAGGAGGAGGAGGGGGGACGGGGTATACACGCGACGGAAAAGGATGTTCGTTTTCATGAGGTTTGATTTTTTCCCCCATTCCTTTATCTCTCTCTCTCTCTCTCTCTCTCTCTCTCTCTCTCTCTCTCTCTCTCTCTCTCTCTCTCTCTCTCTCTCTCTCTCTCTCTCTCTCTCGTTGATGACATATCAACATATAATGTATCCATTTTTTCGTTCAAAATGATTTAATTCATACATTTATTCACCCGTTTATTTATCTATTCATCTATTAATTTAATGATTTATATAGTTATTCCCTTAATAATTTATTCATTCATTCATTTATTTACATCACATTTTCTTGGCTCATTCATTCATGGTGTCGCCCATTCATTGGCTCTGTTTCGTGGCAGGTGTGTTTGCCAGTCACAAGGGCAAGTGTGTGTCGCTCATCACACCCACTCCCTCACCTCAACAACACTGTCCTCACTCAGATCCTTGCCCTCACGCCTCTAATTCTGTCGTGCCTCTTTCCCTGAGCAGCCTGACGTGTGTGAAGATGTCATCACCTCAGTGCAAGTGCGTGAAATTCGTAGATTTCACGCTTCCCATCAGTTGTTTTTTTCTCGTTCAAACTTATTTGTACTCATTGCTTGTCTTGCTAAACTGGTTCCCGCGCCTCTATTATGACGTTTCAGCATAAAAGTGATATATAGTACATTTGTTTTAGTTAACACAATACTTTGGCTTCCCCTTCTCCTCTGTCTCCCTCCCCAACACAGTACATACAAAGGAAGACATCACCATTGCTCAAGCTTCTTTGTGTCTTTGTCACAGAGCATCGAAGACGACTGACGTACAACTCCTTACCTATTCGTTAAGCAGTATACGCCTCGCTTGTTTGTGAGTCCTACTGTTAAGGAACGACATGTGGAGCTGTCGGTGCGGGAAGGGCGTGAAGCAGCTGTTGAGACGTAGATTACAGGAGCCTTTCGCCACATGTGTTCTCCTGCTGGTATACTATAGTGGTGGTGGTGGTGGTGGTGTCGTGTACCTCTTCTTCTAGCTGCCCCTTTGTGGACTTCCCCCTCCCTTTCCTCTCCTCTCACTTCCTTCCTCTTCTTATTCCTCTTCCCTCTCTTCTCCTCTCCGGTGCTTTGTACTTCTCCATCTATGCCTCTGTATCTCACGTGTCTCTTTTTTTATTGTACCTCGGCATGTCTCTTCCCAGTTCGTGTTTCCCAGAGAGGATTTGTTCCCTCCCCTCCTCCACCTCTTCCTTTCATCTTTCCCTCCTCCCAATCTCCCCTTACATGGGCTTAGGCCTAGAGACTGTCACGCCTCGGGTCCTGGTTTATGAGAAACTAATTGAAAACAACAAGGAGGAGGAAGAAGACACACAGGAAAAACACGCATATGACATTGCTTAAGCTTCAGTAAAATAAGTATTAGTGTGTGTGTGTGTGTGTGTGTGTATGTGTGTGTCTGTGTGTGTGTGTGTGTGTGTGTGTGTGTGTGTGTGTGTGTGTGTGTGTGTGTGTGTGTGTGTGTGTGTGTGAGAGAGAGAGAGAGAGAGAGAGAGAGAGAGAGAGAGAGAGAGAGAGAGAGAGAGAGAGAGAGAGAGAGAGAGAGAGAGAGAGAGAGAGAGACCACAACCCCTCTCTTCCCCTCGTCTGGCCAATACACTAATGAATCGATTCAGATATTGCTTACCATGTGATTACTAATCAAGTCTTTTAACTGCATATTCTCATGCTTTGGTTAATTCTGTTTCTTTCACTAACTCAAAAAATATCACGCTTTTTACATTGTTACTGAGGATAGGTTTGTGAGTAACGATCAGTATCCTAACCAGGCGAAGCTATTGTGACCTTAACAAACTTTCCGATGTGCTTATTTCCTTGGTGTCTTATTTTTAGGAGTGCCGTTAGGTGAGTCCAATATGGTGATATTTTTGAGTCATAAGCGGATTTGCAGAGGTTGGTGGGCAAGGTGTGGCCGGGCGGGAGCTGTAGGTACTGTAGGTAGGGAGGGAGGTAAGGGAAGGTGAGGTTAAATATAACGTGGTTTCAATATCAGGCTTCTACGTTTATTGACACTTGAACGAGGAGTCTGGCGGCTGGTGGAGAGGTGGACTGTGTGATGGGTAAAAGGTTTGGGCGGATCCTTTCGTGTTGTGTCGATGTTGACTGCCGATGGCCACGGGTAGTGTCTGGCGAGGTGCGAGATAGACTTCTTTTTTTATTCACTGTGGGAGGGGGTTGGGCACACCGTGAACTAGCTTACGTAACGAGTCCTTTTACTAATAGTGAGTTATTAAAAAGAGTGCGGCTATATTACTTTATATTTTTAGACTAATAGGGACAACATATGGGTTTTATGTCATGATATGTCTGAGCTTGTCAAGAAATGCTTGTCTTACAACTGTGCCATTCTGTGTCAGTTATTACGTCTAGCTTCAAGGGAGAGAACCAGTCGTCGCGTTTGTCATAAATCTGCCTTCAAACGGTTACCGAGTACGGCGACGCGTGTGGTGAGGCACTGTGCTGGGCCTGGGTGTGCTCTCTGTGGTGGTCTGGCGCCGCGACGCTCCGTGATAGCCTCTTGCCCTCCTCCCCCCCACCAACGTCTGTTTACCTCCCGACCAGTTATCCCGACGCGAGGGTTTGCACGTCTGGAATATAAAGTCGATTTTACCTAGCCTGGCCACACGACTCATTGTTGCTTGTATGCAAGTACTTTGAGTTGGCCGGCGCCGCAGGATGAGTGGCTGGCACTAACCTGTGACGCCTTGCTGTGGCACGAGACTCACTGGGCGGCGGGTTGTGTCCTGGTGGAGGCGCGGCGACTTGGGCCTAACACGTGCACACCGCTGCCTCCCCTTGTGGATGAACATAATTAGGGAGAGAGACAGAGCAACAGGAACGCTCAAATTATGCAGGAAATTCCATTTTTATTGTCACACTGAGTCAGCCTCTCGTGCGATGCAGGCTTATATACCATTCATTATTGTTATTATTATTATTATTATTATTATTATTATTATTATTATTATTATTATTTTTATTTTTATTATTATTATTATTATTATTATTATTATTATTATTATTATTATTATTATGATTATTATTACTATTATCATCGGCACTTATCAAATTTTCCTTGCGGCCTTAATGCCTGCCTGTCAAGACCATATACCTTGTTTACTTCACACACACCAAGCCTGCTCTGCTCACCCTCCTGTAGAGTGTATACGAGCGAACCAGGTGGGCCGTACATGTGTGATGAAACCCACTGCCTTCCCTTCTCCCTAACTTTCCCCTTCCGCTCCATGCCCTCCCCATGTGTGTTCAGCTTTTGTCCTCTGAAAAAATATGATGCATCTCCCTTTGAGGGGGCGTCTTCCTCCCTTGTATTGATGTGTTACCAGAGGGAGACAGTCTCAAGCTGTTCCTGCTGGCAGACTACATGCTCACAGACTGTCCTTCGCCTTCATCCCGTCGCCAGCCCTTATATGGGCGTTGGTGCTCTTGACTCGCCGTTCCCACATATAACGTCATGCTTTTAGTAATATGTTTTTTTTTCTGCCTGTTGGTGAAAGGAATAAGAGCGGCTTAAGTATTTTCATGTATTTTTGTTGTGAAATGGGGCTCCATGTATGTTTTCCCCCTTCAAATCTATACGAGAGAAACGTATGAATATCCATGCTTGGATTTGAATATATAAGATTGATAGATGGATAAATAAATAGTCATATAGAAAGACAAATAACTTAAAATTAGACTATGACTTTCCTTACCTTAATGACAATTGATAATACACGCCAAAGAGAAATACATTTACCGTTTGTAAGTTATAAGTGATTGTATTTTATTATTTTTTCCCAGACCGACCTCGTTTTTTGAAAGGAAATACTGAAATTATTGTGACGTTGACCACTTGACACAGCGAGAGAGAGAGAGAGAGAGAGAGAGAGAGAGAGAGAGAGAGAGAGAGAGAGAGAGAGAGAGAGAGAGAGAGAGAGAGAGAGAGAGAGAGAGAGAGAGAGACGCCTAGGTATACTTGGTTCTTTTTCCTCGGAGGGTGGGTGACCTTCAGCCCGATATAGCCTGTGACCACTTGACGTCGACGGACCTGAGCGTGACGAAGATGGAGGAGGAGGAAGAGGAGGAGGAGGAGGAGGAGGAGGAGGAGGAGGAGGAGGAGGAGGAGGAAAAGCAGGTGAATCAGCCTCACGCCCCGCCCGAGACAGTGGCTCGTATGGGGCATGGCAGCTTCCAAAAACCCGCTCCGCCCCACCCCACCCACTCCCATCCCTGACCTGGTTGTGTGTGAGCCAGGACAGGGAAGGAAAGGTGGGGGCGGGATGGTGATGCTACTGGTATTTCCTTAGTATGTTTTTTGTCATTATTATTATTATTATTATTATTATTATTATTATTATTATTATTAATATTGTAAGGTAAAGAAATATGATAGTACGTTGACTTCGTTTGGATTCCCTTTTGATTATCGTTTACTTTCGTATTGTATTGTTTTGCCGTATTTTATTTAGTTAATATCGTCTTTATGATTATGAAATTTATTTGTGGTTTTATTCTCGTATTTACAAAACGCATGTTACGAAATATGTGTGTGTGTGTGTGTGTGTGTGTGTGTGTGTGTGTGTGTGTGTGTGTGTGTGTGTGTGTGTGTGTGTGTGTGTGTGTGTGTGTGTGTGTGTGTGTGCACGCGCGCGCGCGCGCGTGTGTGTGTGTGTGTGTGTGTGTGTGTGTGTGTGTGATTAATTCCACTCTGTGATTTTCAAGACATATTGCTGTCATACAATATTGTAAAAAACTTTTCTTCTAGTGTTGCTGCACGAGTATTTAATTGGAAAATTAAGCATATTGATAACTAAGACAGGTTCTTGTTATAAGTGGGACAAAATATAAAGTAGTAAAATTAATTGAGACAGATGCTAAGAAAATGGTGGAAGAGTATATGAAAACTGTACAAGTGAAGGTAGAAAGTTTGTCCTGGGAATGGTAGATGAACTTAGAAAATTCATCTTGGGGATTGTTGGGTGGAAAAAAAAAGGTTGGTATCATGTAGTTAGAGGGAATGTTTTATGAATGAAAGAAGGTTGGGTATTTAGAGGAAATGGTTTATGAGGGTAGAAAGGCTGGATACTTGAGTGTCGGGTGTTGGGAGAGGAAATAGCAATCGGGTTACAGGACCTGTAACTTGAACAGGAAGGCAACCCCTCCCCTCGCACCCTGCCCACACACCAACCCTGCCTCCATCCCCATCTGTGCCTCACACCTTGTACCCTCCTTCTACTATTCCTTCCTTTCCTCCTCCTGGTTTTCTTGCTGGTAAAATTTTTTTTTCTTAGGAGCTTCGGAGATCAGAAATGTAGATATGTAATATACAAAACACACACACACACACACACACACACACACACACACACACACACACACACACACACACACACACACACACACACACACACACACACACACACACTGATTGCTCGGTAGTTTAGTGGATAACTTCTCGACCTGTCACTCTGCAGCCTTGGGTTCGCGCCTCGCTCGATGTGCATAGTTTTCACTGATGACGAAATAGTTACTGTCCTCCTTGAGCAAGGGGCTTTGGTGTGTGATATGTGAAAGGTCACAGCTTTAGATTGAGCTATAATGAGCTCTAAGCTCTCTCGGGGAAGGTAATGGCTGGTGATCACGAGTCTAGCGTGTGATCCTCAAGACCGTGGTGAATGACATATACATCGACACCTGCCATAATGATTTTGTTTGAACCAGAACATCAGAAAGTATCGCACCCATATGGTGCTCAAAAAATGTTATAAGGAATGGCCGTTTTTCAGTTGGGTATCTGTTAGAGCGACACATGTCCGCACCTCCTTGAAGTAAATAACTTGGCGTGGAAAGCGAGAATTGAAATCGAGAAGTCTGTTCATCTGTTACACATCCACCAATATATTTTTGTCTCATGTTACCTACATATGGGCCACCTGGAGGTGCTCTGCCGTCCCAGTATCACTCGTGACCCCAGACAGTCGCTTCGCTCCAAGGGCTCCGAATAAGAACGGTGGCCCCTTAGCAGTGAGTCATGGTATAGGGTGCGAGGGATCAGCTAGCCACGCCTGTTAGGTTATAAATAGCTGAGGGGAAGGGTAAGATGCATCATCCCCCTACTCTCCCCAACGCGACCCAGGGGCCAAAGAACGTTGGTGGAGCATTTATGTTCTGCAGCCACCTCGTAACGAATACCTCAATGTTGTGCTGCACCTCCTGCACATATCGGTTTGCTGTGTTGTTATCTTGTGATGTATTTTGTTGGTATTCTTTCCTTGTATTGTTTTGCTATGCATTTTTGTTTAGTTGGCTGTCATTTGCCTCAAACCGATAAAGAAAACTTATGAATCCGGTAGTAAGAAAATGAGTTCCATGGGATACTTGCACCAACGTGAGGTGGCAAGTTACTGCCGTAGCCACGAACACGAATTATGACCCATTGTGACACACTGTAAACTCAGTAAATTTTAGGGTTGTAAAAGGTTATTATTTTTGGTGAAGTCATTAGTATTGCCCTCTGTCGATCGATCACGTCCAGGAATTGAATGCGGTGGGTGTTGCAATAGCTCACACCACTGGCTCTAGATAATAAAGATACTAAAAGGAAAAAAAAAAGAAGACTAGATATTTCCTCCCGTTGTTTCAAGATTGCTTATATACCTGGAATGGTAAATAAGAATGATGACGTGGCAATATGACATGTTCCAAAATTAGTATATAAGTTGTAATTCTCATCCACATTCTGTTATAGCGGTACAACTATATTATTCATTGTAACGATGCTTCCTGCCTTAAACCAATCTTCATGCTACTACTTCACCATTTGTATTCATATTATATTACTGTCTTTCGTTTATATTAAGGTGCTTATTTTCTACATATATTGTGTTCTTCGTATTGTGGTTATTGCTACCATCCGGGCATGTGGTGTGTGTACTTGAGTTTCATAAAAAGTACTATTTAATTACATAGTACCTAAGACTTCGTTCTGAGGTGCTCGTATTCTCGTATGAGATCAGTTCCTTCCATAGTTCATATATATATATATATATATATATATATATATATATATATATATATATATATATATATATATATATATTATCTATTTATTTATTGATTTATTTATTCTTTTATTTAGTCAGTGGTCAGTGGTTCCCAAACTGGGGGTAATTTACCACCTGAGGATAATATAATAGTTTTTCGGATGTAATGGAGGGGTCACAGAAAAGAAAGTAGATCTAATGTTTTAATATAGCAATGTACATCAATATTAACAACATCTTGTGGAAAGGGTAGCGCGCCTAATGTGGCATGTTAACTTGGGTAACAAGCTGAAAACGTTTGAGAACCACTGGCTTAGGGGTAAGAAGAAGAGTGACGAGAGAGAATTTGTGTAGTAGTTTAGGTAGTTTCAAAGGCAACTATGACGTCGAGCCCAGTACACGGCCCGGTTGCAAGGATCTCCGGTCGCAGGGATCTCTGGTAAAAGCTTTCTTTCATATATGCATTTGTCTTAAAGTACTCATTTAGGTGTACATTATTGTAGTGGCAAAATACAATTGAATCGCTAGAGAACTTGCAGAGTAGCATGTGTCAAGGATAGAAAAATAGACAATAATGGTGACAACACCATTATTGTCAATTTTTCTATCCTTGATACATGCTACTCTTGTTTTCTAGGAGCTATTCCTCCTCCTCCTCGTGTATCACACTTCCGTCTTACTGTTGTTGAGAGCTGTGTACACATAATCAGGGCCAAGATAGAAAAACTAGTGATAACTTTGGGAACCTGAAGTCGCATGTATCTGCAACCGAAAGGATGAAGGACGTTGTTACTGTTGTGGAAAGGCAATCATTAAGTCTGGGAGCAAAAGTGTTTATATCGTTTCAGAGTTTCACACTAGCAATTCAAGTAAACCATATTCGTAATGTGGCAACCTATGATTAGGTTTCGAAGAAAAAATATTCGAAGGTGGGTGTCGGAGTGCCAAGCCCTAGAAACATCCTGTGTATATGAGGAAATGATATAGAACAACGATAAGTATGTGGGCGGAAGGAAGATGTTTGCCAAAATTCCTTTAGTCATGCTACAGTCGCCACATTGTTAAGTTAACTTGTTTATAGTGCCGTTGTTTTCCGAAAATTGACAATTTTACGTTTCGTGGATAAGTCTCAGTCGTAAACGGCCAGACGGATGAGCAAAGCTAACTCAGGCAACAACAACTTCTGTCGGCGGCATGGTCGCCGATATGTCTCCGAACCTCAGCTGTCATCTATAACTATGCCTCCCAAACCCACTAAGCCAGCTCCCCCGCCTCGCAACCCTGTTCGTTCGCTCTCTTTGTCAGACGATGGAGATCGGCGTGATATTTCAAGGTGTACCGGGACGACACACAAAGAAAACCAGTATGTGTTGCCTTCCACGGGCAACTCTACTTCAAAATGGAACCTCACTTATTCCTCTGGGTTCCGGCCACCTGTTCCTCCTCCGTGCAGCCATCTTCAGGGTTCCAGGCAAAGGAGTTCTTCTGTATCACACCTGACCTTCAGCTTTAAGGAGAAGGCAATCATAAAGGCTAAGAGGAGAGCCACAACAACCGATCCTTGCACATTTAATTTACCATCATTGCCACCAAATGAACGTGCACCATTGCCACCAAATGAACGTGCACCATTACCACCAAATGAACGTGCACCATTACCACCAAATGAACGTGCACCATTACCACCAAATGAACGTGCACCATTACCACCAAATGAACGTGCACCATTACCACCAAATGAACGTGCACCATTACCACCAAATGAACGTGCACCATTACCACCAAATGAACGTGCACCATTACCACCAAATGAACGTGCACCATTACCACCAAATGAACGTGCACCATTACCACCAAATGAACGTGCACCATTACCACCACGTGAAC
>JAXIVD010002379.1:12500-40000 GCA_036785275.1 Cancer borealis | reverse complement strand
GATGAACAGCTGGGTGAGCTGTGCACTGACTGCCCTTGTCCAGTGTTGAACTTGGGCCTGCGGATTCGTAGTCAGACGTGCTAACCACTGAGGCACTATATATGTATTTTGTATATTATGTATTAGCCCTGTGGTAGAGGTTGCAAGAATGTCGGTCTTAAAAAGCGACCAAAAGGGCCAGCGTATTCTTTCCTACAAAAATACAGGGCACAGAGGGGAAGTGGGGAGTAAAGGCTCCCTCAATCCTAAATACCTTGTCTTGGCCAGCCCTTTTTTCTTTTTTTAATGGGGATACAAGACAGGTATATAAATAGATAGATAGATTATGTGTATATCTTTAAAGTTTTTTTTATTACAAGGCACAAGGAAAATATTAATGAAAGATTAGTGAAAAGATACAAATATGTCATGTATTGACTAGTTGTAAAAGATATATTTTGTTTCAGATGAATTCATGATGGTGTCATCTCTCCTACTAGTCACTGTATTGGTGCAAAAAAAGCCCATAGGATCAAGGCAGTTGAAGTGTGAGAGAACTCTCGACTCTATGAGAGCTCTTCTGACTACTGTCTCAAATCCAACATTTTTCATGTGTCAGGTAAGATTGTGAGGCTTTTCCTTTCTAATATCAGAGATTATTCTCAAACTATTACATTTATTTTACTTGTGTACATTGTTATGGTTAATAAATTGCAAATTATTTTATTACTTCATTACAAGTTTCACCACAAATAGCACTGAACATGGAATTGGTTATAGGCACTCAACATCAATCCTACGAGTGATGAATTGGACCAGAAGTTGTCAGAAACGGTGAAAACTTGTATTCCTCTCAGCAAACTTAAGGAACAAACAACTGGAAAATGTAAGTTATATCATTTATTCATAACATGTCTTATTATATTAATTTAACAGTATGAAAGCTCATATTAACTCATTATAATTTTATTGTTCTATAATGGGATAATTTCACAATGGAGATAGTGATGAACAGTTATGTGCAGGATTTCCTATTAATTCCATCATTGTTGTTGATGCATTTATTGTAGTAGATGTTGGGAAGAATCATTGGAGTGTCAGTGACATATAACTTTTTGAACATAGCAACATAATTCAAGAGACATTCAGACCTACACAAGATATAGTATCATGCCTACTCCGTCATATCATGCTCATGAGGGTAGTCTTAAAACTCACTATATATCAATTTATTCATAGCAGGCTGTTCAGAGTTTCCTACATGGATCCACTTCAGTGCCTGTTATGGGCTTGAACAATTGACGTGGGCATTACTGGAGATCCCGGGTGGAGAAGCAGCACTCAACATGCCCAATCAGCACGGCCACACTCCCTCTGTGCTGGCCTACCACAAAGGTTTCCATCTCCTTGCTCACACCCTGGAGGATGCAGCTGTAAGTTAAGTCATCTTATGTATGATGTGCTGTTAGTGTGAGACATAAAAGGTTTTGTTAACAACATATACATTATGATAAATGCTAAGTGAACTTCTGCATTTGTATATTTAAAAATTGAAATTTATTGGTGTTAAAAATGTATACAAAATGAACATCACAAGCAAGAGTAGGATAAGGATTATTTTTGGGCTGCTGCTGATTAAATAATATGTGACACGGTGCTGGTTATGGTTTTCATGCAGTAGAATGTGTCTTTCATTGGCTCTGGCTGTGAAGAGTATTCTGTGTACCTCCAACTACAGATATTGTGTATAGTAATTTGATAACTTCTTGCCACTTCACATGGCTCTATTCAGGTCCTTTCAACATCAATAAGGAATATTTTGTTGTTTTTGAATTTACAAGATAAATTGTGTTTTATTCGAACTTAGATGTTTTATATGTTTGGTGAAGCCAGTTAATGCTCTCTAGTTATCATTCATCTGTTGAAGAGGGTACAGTTATTATCTTTTAGAACTATGAACTGTACCTCCCAAAACATGAGCATTTGATATAATCTTTTTTTTTTTTTTCATGTGCATAAATATAATTATGATTTAAGGTATATTTTCACTGGGAAAAACTATATACGTACTTTGCAATCTCATGGTACTAGTTGGATTTCCAAGATGTAAAACTGAATTCATAACTAATGATCACTCAGATTGACACCATTTTCAGAATTTTGGATGCTACCTTTCTTAGCATTCAGAGTGTTTTATCTATCAAATATTGTATAATCATTAAGATTTGCATTTCAAAAAGCAGACATCCTTACCTGTGATAAGACATGATTTATTAGATTTGTTTTCCTTGCAGTTGATGGCATCATTGGCTGCTAAGCTGAATTATGAACCTGTGCATTACAAGAACATAAGCAAGCCTCCTATTAAAAATATTGCAGTAGAGATATACAGCAGTCCCCCGCCCCCTCGACCACTGAACCCCCCTTTGTATGATCACCCTCGATCACCTCTAGAAGTACCTAGAGAAACAGTGGAGTCCTCATTTGTAGAGGTCTCCCAACCTTCTGTTTTAGATAATACAAATCCAACTATGCCTGAGCTTCCTCCTCCTCCCCCTCCTTACCCACATTCTACCTCATCAACAACTTCACTTCACACTGATATAGGGAAGCAAGATGGACGGTACCTAGAAATGAGAGCAGCACAAAACTACAGGGAAAGTGAATTGTATGGTAAGGATTTCTTAGATTTCTTTGGATACTTTCCATCAACATTATCACCATATATAAGACTTAACAGTTGATATCTCAGAGTGAGAAAGCCATGGAACTAGGCCCTGTACTTGACCAAGATGTAGTATGATCTGCTATGCATGTATGGCTTTCCAAAATGTAGGGATAAAGTAAAAGTATGTATATTTGCATATATGTGTGGCTCAACGGACTTAGAGATCCAAAGTGTGGTTATATACATTTATTTAATTCTAGAATTTCCTATTTTTTCAATGCAAAAAAATGGTAGGAATGATGATCGTAATGCACAATGCTACACTAGAAAATTAATGTTTATGACAGGCTTCTTCATTTTTTTTCAGAATACAGTGAAGATGTTTACACTCTTGTAACTGCTTGGTTAGAGAAGACTAATATCAAGGCATTTGTTGAAACACATCAGGAAAAAATTGGTGAAGTTAAAAATCAATTGGATCTCAGTACTACAAGAGAAGAACATCACAATGCAGGTTAATATATTGTTGTGTATTTTTCACAGAATTTTTGTATGCTTACTTGCCTGATTTTTATACTAATGAATTGTTATTTAGGTTTATTGAATTATGATATGATGTTAAACAGAACATAGCAAGGTTTATTATTTGTTATAATTACTTTACTGAAGAAATGCCTCATCTATTGGAGGCGTAATGATGATGGTTGTGGTGATATGATGGTGTATGTATTGAACTAATTGTATTATCCTAGTTGTAGTATACAGGTCCTGAACAACACTATTGTGGTCCTGTCTCCGTATTTATATTTGTCCAGTCTTTCCTTTAGTTTTTGTGCACTCTTTGACATTATCACCTTCTTTAAGTTCATTCCAAGTATTTATATTTCTCTGGGGAAAGCTGTACTTTTTTGTGTCTTTCAGGCAAATTCTTTTTTATGACTTTTTCTTGTGTCCCCTCAAATATCTAGCCTTTCCTTTTCTCAATATTAGACCTTTTCTATCAGTATCCAGGTTGTTCATCAATTTATATAGTGTGATTAAGTCTCCTCTTTCCTTTCTCTCTTCAAGTTTTTTTTTTTGAGTGTGTGTGTGTCTGGATCCTATGGAGTTGGTAGGCTTGTTGGAGGCTTGAATGGTTGGCCTCTGTCTGTTAGAAGTGCAGGCTAGATCTTTTAAGTGATGCCTCATTTCTTGTTGAGAGGCTTATGCTGCCTGTGGAAGCTCCTTGATGCATCTTCATGTTGCAGTCCCAGTTGAGGATAGTGTTGATGGCAGCATGTGGGTGATCTTCGGCCACTTGGCGGTTTTGCAAAGAAAAGTGGCCAGCCTGTGCCGGGACTCAAACTCTGGACTGAGCTTGTCATGCCTGTACGCTAACCACCAGGCCACCATCTCCCTGAGTTTTATGTGGCAACCATACATATTTCAAACTTGGGTGAATCATTGATAGTCAATTTCTTTATCATTTCTTCAAGATAGGTGAACCTCACTCTTACATCTCTCAATAAGTTGTTTGGTACCTTCTCAAAAACCTTCTTAACACATCAACTCGGCCATCTCTCTCCTATATTTTATTAGCCACTCAGACTTTCTATTAGTGCTAGTTATTAAAAAAAATTTCAATATGCTGAAGAATTTTTTTCCAACTAGAAAGGGTTGGCAGATCGAGTCTCCGCCTGGGCCTGTAATGCTTAAGCTATTTATTGGGATAAACTGCTGTGGTCGGGCACCACAGTGGTACAGCGGTGGCCCACCACAGCTGTGAGGCATAGATCTCTAAACAAAACCTAGTAAAGAACCTAGTAAATGATTGTTGCGTGGATTGTGTTCCCGTACTCATGAACAGTACTCTCCTCTCTCCTACCCATTTGACTAATATTTGTCTAGATTCTCAACTCTGCTTAGTGGAGTCAACAGGATGGCACATATTCCTTTATTCGTTTTGTAATGAACTTTGTATGTATAATGCTTGATCCTTTTGTTATTAATGTTTCAGACACTGAATTAGGAGCCTCTTCTGGAGTAGCACCTAAGACTGATAAGAGGGATGTGGTGCTTGATCTAAAGAAACATGAGAACATGGTGGAACAGTTCTTTACTTTGATAAGAGGTGAGCTTGTGATTACATTATGAATCACATAATGTTATAAGTTGTAACTCGAAGCAATTTTCAATCATGTAGCTTTGGAACCTTCATCTTAGTGTTATATTCCACAAATGACAAATATTTATTTGTGATCACAAAGTTTATTGATGTAATTAAGTTAAATTTTGTGACAACACTTTCCACAAATGTACTGTTGTTGGATGTCTTCTAACCCCATGATCTTTAATTAAGGAGCTCGTTCTTCCTGTGAGCTGCCCAATGACTCTGTTGATGAGCCAGCCCATCCAACAGAAAATGGTGAGTAATGGCTGTACTGTGTCCACTAATCATGTCCATCCAGGAGGACCAGTTCTACCGTGCTACAGGTGGCAATGCACCACCAAATTCTTGTTTCACCCTCTTAATCCAAAGTGAGACTTGCAAATCGTCATAAATACTTATATATTTTTTTACATTAGTATCAATTTTGATGAGGTTTATTAGGTCATGTTCACCCCAAGTTAACCTGTTACTGGAGGGAGAGAAGTTGAATATTGCTAGTATATTATTTCTCATTGTAATTTTGTTAATTTTAGTGAGTTTGAATTTAAACTTTGAATTTAATTGTATCAATAAAGTGTGACTGAAATTATTAAAATTTTATTAGATTTTACAATTAAAGTGCATTTGAAAATAAAAAAAATCATACCTGTGTTTTGTACATTCATTAATCTATTCTGACAATTTTCAATAAAATCTAATGCTCACATTCTTCCCTAAGAAGTGTTACCAGAACCCAAAGATGAGCCACCTGCCTACACTGTGTCCACTGCTACAGAGATGTGTGAGGAACAATCAAAACCACCACCTTCATTCTCTGAGCCTACGGAATTGGTATGAAATTTCCCCCAAAAGTACATCTGTAAAACCCTAAAGTTGGAGCTCCATAAGTCAGAATCTTTCCCAGAATTAGACTAGATCTGATTCATGACTTGGAGATGGAATAGGGCACAGCCAGCAGTCAAAAGTGCATGTTATCGAAATGAGTTATCTTAGAGGAGCATGTAGAGGGACAAGATGGGAGAAAAAGAACCATGAAAGCATGTATGAAAGATGTAGCAGAGAAACTTGTAGAAATGACTGGAGTGGTGGAATGGGTGAAAATGGATAATTTGAGGTGGTCTGGCCACATTAAGGGGAGAAAGAATGAAGAATTTGTGAATAGTGTATGTGAGTGAAATCGCGAGTCTAAGTAGGAGAGGAAGGTTATTTGGAAGATGGAAGGATAGTGTAAAGGAGTAAATTGTTGAAAGAGGTACTAATAAAAAGGAAGGGCTTTAACAAGCAAAGAGAGTGTTAAGATAGGGAGAGGTGGAGGTTCTTCTGTCATGGCCATCCCTGTTCAGGACATTAGGGAGCGAGGGATCCGAGAATATAGACATGTATAGAATAAAAGACACTTAGGGATTGATATCCTTGGCCCATACTTATAAAGAATTAGGATTTGATCTGAAGACTGCATCCTAAAAGATTTCAGACGGTTCCTACCTAGTGAGCGGATTTTAAGGCTTCGGCTGAAACTGCATCCCAGGAAACATTTCTCCCATGGAATATTTTGTGAGAGGTTTTTTAGAGGGGAGTGATCCATTGTTGAATAAGAGGATTATAATGATGATGATGCACAAACATTATTAGTGTGAAGTTTTCAGATACCAAAAATGATTATTATTCCAGAAAACTCTGCCCAACAAGATGCCATCAACAAAAAGTCTTAAGGAATATCTGCCTGAACCTCCTCCTCGTCTTGACAATCAGAATACGTGTTTGGTGCCAGAAGACATTAATCCTTCTGAGGATACTGAAGTAAATAGATAAGCTTTTTTATTTTTTTACTTCTAAATGGAAATAGATGAATAGAGAAATGTTTCAATGAGATAACGAGATGAAATAAAGGGAGAAAAGGAATGTTCTAGCAATGAGATTTGTTTGGAAACAGTTACAGGAATGAGATTTTCGTGGATAGTGAAAAATGATGGAGTTAGATGTGTAGAAACTATTGCAACCTGCTAGATGGTAGACCAGGGAGTGTTAAAATGATATTATCATGAAGAAAGACTGGAGGAGAGAATGCTTACAAGTCCTAAAGTCTTATAGTAAAAGGCGAAGGGTTGAGCAGAAAGGGATGGAGAGATGCGTTAAGAAAGCCTTGGGTCAGAGGTGTATCCAGGATTCTCGCATAATTTTTGAAATCAGTAGATTGTTTGGAAATTGAAAGAATGAGATAATTATATGTTTTCACTAATATAATGAAATATATAATGTAGTAACTAAAAGTAGCGTATACTAATTTTCTTTTAATACAGTTTACCATTCATGGATTCATAACTGTAGCGTATTATTGTATTTTCTTTAAATTTAGTCTCATGAATTTTTGTCTTTTCATGAAGTATACAAATCTTTATATTTGAATAGATCACTGATATATATATATATATATATATATATATATATATATATATATATATATATATATATATATATATATATATATATATATATATATATATATATTGATAACTCTAACATAGTGAACAACGTTGACTTTGATTTTAAGAATAATTTTGTATCAACAGGTGATTACAAGTACAGAATCTGGCCAACACTTCCCAAAGCTCAACACAGTTCAGTTGAGAAGCAGATCTAATTCAGTGGAGAAAGTCGCACACACCCAAGATGAGATGTCAGAGATGCACTATGCCATAGTTAACTAACAACACTGAATAGTTACACATCAGGTTAGTATATGATTCTTGTCAAATTAACTGACGGTAAAAAGTTGTTTCAGTCTAAGTCTGTAATTAAAGAAGACAAAAAGAAAAGAAGAACAAATCCCAGCATTATTTGTATTGTTAAAGACATATTGAGTTGACATAAAAGTGAGTAATGTATTTGTTACATTCACCATTTCACTTATGGTTGTATTACTGGAAGCTTATTGAGTTTGGTCACAGTTATGTATTTTACACTTGTTGTCTAATATGTATAATTTTGATGTTTTAATATATAACATTGCATATTATCTACATTATTCTTTTTCTTAGAAATGTATTGTGAGTGTACTTTAGGTGAGGATATACAATAGATGCAAAGTACTATGCTAAAAGTGGAAAGCCATTTGAAGGTTAAATTGATTCAACAAGATTTCAGTCATCTGTCTTGAATAACATTTTATTTATCTATCTATGTATATATCTGGCTTATATTCCCATTAAAAGGGAGTGGCCAAGACAAGTCATTTAGAGTTCAGGGAAACTTTACTTTCTCCTGCCCCTCTACACCCTATCTTTTCATTGGAGAGAATACAGAGGAAAACCTTCCCAAACCACTTGCACTGTCCCTCTTGGTCGCCTTTTACGATCCGCAGGAAAACGGTGGTAGTATTCTTGCAGCCTCCACCACAGTTAACTAATAGAATAGGAACACTGAAGGGTTTAGTGTGATCATATAATTTGATGTAACTCTCTAATCTTTTTTCATATGAAGCTGATTTTAATTTGGTCACAATAAGAATATTCATATGGTTGTCTTTAGAAAATCATAACCATGATGGTACATAAGTGTACAGCACAATTACTGGCAGATATGGCCAAAAATAACAAAGCTGTTGTATTTTTATGATCAGGTATTATAATCAGGTATAGTACATAATAAGTTACTATCGCTACAGTATTATATATTTAAAATGTAAAATTAAGAATGAAAATAATTTAGTGGTATTCAGTTGATTATGATTTGTGATTGGAGACCGTATATATTATCAATCTTATAATTTCTATGATATATGACGAGTATTACTAGTATTTTTTTGCAGATTGCCTTTGTTTGACTAATATTCTTGAATATGCACATCTAGCTCTGGAACTTCAGAAGATGTTTACAGGTAATATTTTATTTTTCTCACGAGAAAGTTAAATTGGCCAGTCCAACTTTAACTTTTATTATATTGTTAAAAGTAGGAAATTGATGTGCCTGCAGTGCAGGCATCTGAGTAATTCTAGTGAATCACTAGTGCCATGCCTTGAATTGTTAGAATGGCCCCTTTTACCTCGCTTTCCCATAATTTTGAAATACTTATGGCAGGCTTTGGTCAGTTGGTACACCCTTGGTTACCTCCATCTTTCCATCATGATCATCTCCTCACTCACTTCAGCTAGTTAGACCCTTTCTCCCTCAATGAATTTTTCATTTACGAGAAGCAAATATAGGAAGGATTCTGTTTAATTTTATATCTGAAATATGACTAATATTGTTTGATTATTTGATTTATAGTCTGTCAAAAAGTGTCAGGAAAAAATACTGAGGGACAGTAACCAAAGATGATGGTGTCTAGTGTTTAATATTGATTGGAATAAATATATGAACATGCATAGATATTGAACAGATCCTGTGGTACTCACCTCTGTTACATTCTTGAATTATTATAAGGTTCACATGTATGTGTTTTCCTACTGGGCAGCTGTTGTCATCTATATATTTATAGTTGACGCCTGTTCCTAAGTACTTCCTCAAGAAGACAGATGCATATAACCTTGTAAGTCCCGTTTGAGGGCAGTATGGCAGCAATTTGAGTAGTCTTTGGCCACTCGGCGGAGATATCAAAGAATGAAAAGTGGTCAGCGAATAATGGGGATTCGATCCCAGGACCCAAGGCTCACACACACACACATATATATATATATATATATATATATATATATATATATATATATATATATATATATATATATATATATATATATATATATACTGTATATGATGAATTTTTACATATGCACCATAATGCACCTGCATATAAACAAATTTTTTGTATAGATTTTTATCCATTCAGAATGATTTTGACATTCATATCCGTCGCAAATGCATGTATTGTAATATATCCCCATCACCCCCAACAAGCTTGGGAACCTGTGGGAAAGCGGGGTTTTTGAGCGAGAGAAGACGAAATAGTACATTGATTTACGCAAATAAAAATCATGTGATATCGATAAATCTGCATAACTATGGTCCCCTCCCCCTGGACCTTTCAACCTAACCTAACCTAAACAGAACTCACGTAATAATATAAAGGTAGTGGTTGTGTAGCATAGCTTAGAGAAGACATAAGAGTAACAACTTTGGAAGAATTAATGAATGACAACAAGGAATCAGTGTGATGTAATGTGAGAGTGGAAAGTGGGGACATGGCAATAGGTGTGTGCTGCCATAGTACATCAGCAACGCACCAAGGTGGACCGGCCACCAACTTTCTCTCTACAACTACTTTTCCTTTTCTTCTCTTTTCTCTTCCCCTTTAAATCTAATTTCCCCCTTTAATAATAAAAAAAAAAAAAACATCAGCAACAAATGAGGAGATGATATTACATAGGAAAATAGAGGAAGTATCTTGAACCGACCACCTCAAGTTCATTGAAGCTGAGGTGGAATTGGTAAGAATATGGTCAGTAAAGGAGTACAGTTCACTTACATGTAATAATTCGATTAAGCCAAAATATACCAATTGCTCGTGAAGAACTGCCTATGAACAGTTAATTATCTGGATGCACTGCTGAGAAACGAGGCTGGTCTAATTAGAGCAGCCAAAACAGCTCACCATATGAGAAAATAGTCAATCATGAAATTTTGATAATAGCAAGAAATTTTTCCGTTGACATCAAAATATTCCTTGCTCACGTGACCAACGCTGACCCGTTTCCATATTGTTGGTTACAGCTGAATTTACTAATATACTGAATGGAGGTGCATTGTGCTTACTATAAATGCTTATCAAAGACTTCGTGCTCAACAGTCATTTGGATTTTTTTCCTTAACAGTCAGCACTAAGAGAGACCAAAACTTTGTGGTGTCGCGTGTCTTCCCTTCAAAAGTGTGGGTGTGGGTGTCGATGTTAAAGCCGCGGCTGTTCCCCAGCCGCCACGCGCTAGACTAACCCATTAAACAATTACCATAAATTGTGTATGCCGTGTAAACGAAGACTTCCCACAAGACATCCCCTTGTGCGGTGAGCCAAGAATATTAGACGGCTAATATACTTCCAAGTTGTTCAGGAAATAAATGTTATGAGGCTTTCTTGGGCTCAGCACTCGCAAAGAACTTCTTATTACACTACATATATAATTATAAATTTTTTAGCAGTTTTTGTAAAAAAAATTTCAGGCTTTTGCTAAGATGTATGAATGGAATAATCTTGATGATCATACGCGGAAAAGACAAACATGCACACCACCCAACTTTTAATGGAAGACAAACACCAGTTCCTCCTTGGGTCATTTATCTCGGGAAGAGCCTCGCAGACGGCCGCCGCGAGCCAATGAAGCTGTATCTGCACGAACCTCGGATTGTTAAAGTGTGTGTGTGTGTGTGTGTGTGTGTGTGTGTGTGTGTGTGTGTGTGTGTGTGTGTGTGTGTGTGTGTGTGTGTGTGTGTGTGTGTGTGTGTGTGTGTAATAATAATAACAAACGGTTTATTAATTAAGACAGCCGTCAGACTGAAAATTTATAAATATACAAAAAGGCATGTAAATAAAAAATAAAGGGGAATGGAGACAGGTAGGTCTGATGAACAACTGGGGGTGATGGGGGGATAACGAGTAATATAGACGAGACGGCAGCGGTTGATTAGTCGTGAAGTAGACACGGGACGGCGGCGGTGAATTGTACTGAAGTGTCCATCAAGGCAGGGGCGTTGAGTAGTCGTGGAGTAGACAACGGGGACGGTGGCGAGGGGAGGGGGTAGTGGTCAACAAGCTGATCTAGGGAGCGCCTGGATCCATGTCTTTACCCTATGAGGTCAAGACGGGAAGTGTGTATGTGTGTGTCTGTGTGTGTGTGTATGTATGTGTGTGTGTGTGTGTGTGTGTGTGTGTGTGTGTGTGTGTGTGTGTGTGTGTGTGTGTGTGTGTGTGTGTTTGTGTTTGTAAATACTAGCATATATATATATATATATATATATATATATATATATATATATATATATATATATATATATATATATACTATATATATATATATATATATATATATATATATATATATATATGTATATATATATATATATATATATATATATATATATATATATATATATATAAAACACACACACAGACACACACACACACACACACACACACACACACACACACACACACACACACACACACACACACAACACATACAAACATATGATCTTTTATTTATTCTTGCTACAGCCACCTGGCTATAGATCTACTCTGCTTTGCTAGAGTAGTACATATAATTACATAGAAATCCGGACCACACACACCCTGGGTTCCAAACTGATTAGGATACATGTTAATTGATCAGGTGAATGACGTTGACAACTTTCGGTCGTATCTCAAAAACTGTAATATTTCAAATGGTTTACTAATTGTTTTATTCTACATGTTACCACCTCATACCTGGAGTTAAGGTAGATTGAAATTGATGAAAGTGTTGCAGGTGATATTGGTGCACAATGTCACAGTCTTGACATGGCGAATACATGTTATCATAACTACACCGTCATTCTTAATTATTGACACCGTGGCACAAACGTACAAAATAGCCCCAAAATCAAAGGTCCTGAACTTATATTGGCTTGCACAGTACGTACTGCTTCCTTACTAATGGGCACGACTATACGCTATAGAAAGTGACGAGAAGAGTAACAAGTTGTATTATTGTGTGGTTTTCTTTTTAATATTCCTGTAGGTTCCGCGTTCCTGGCTCATGGCAGCTTCTTGGTGAGAGGGGTAGCGCTCTCTCTTGTTAACACTAGCACAACTATATGGTCTATGGTTACCTAGTTCCGGGAGGATTATCTAATAACTTTTTTTGTATTTCAGCAAAGGGGCCAACACAGTGCCATGTATACTCTCACATTAAAAAAAAATATATATATAAAATTTTAAAAATACATCGAAAAGGATCTACTCCATTCTCATCAATGAGTGAGTGTGGGTGAGGGCGCACGGGATTAGAATGGATGAGAGGGGATGGGAATGCTGAGAGGGAAAACCAAAAGCTACGTGTGATCCAGGGAGGGAATGGGTAAGGAGGGCGAGGGGTGCGGGGTTCAGTCCACCGACTAATAGGCGCTGTATTCTAGTGGTTATTAGAAAAGTTAGCGGAGAGACGTGTGTAGCCTGACAATGGTGGACGGCGGGGGAGAGACACTAGTGGAATTGTAGATGGGAATCCAGAACGGAGCGGAAATAGAGGCGTGGCAATTTGCTAAGGTCAATTTAACTCCCACAAGCCCATCCTAATGAAATTAACATAACCCCCTTTATCCTTGATGACATTTTTTCGCTACTTATAACTGATTCCATGAGATGTGTTCACTGTATTGGACGTCTGGGCAGTGAGAGTGTTAGGCAGGCTGAGGGAGTGACGGGCAGACTCTTTTCGACGAGATGTTGAGGCCATTACAGAGGTGAAGAATGGCAGCAACTGGTAGTGGCGTTGGGCCAGGTTAAGGGGAGGTGGTTGAGTGATTGAATGTCAAGAATTGTGAGTGAAGAATGAGCTAGGCTGGGCTGGTGTGCGTTGAGAGATAGGCTGGGGGGAGGCTGTGAGGATGAAGCAGGTGTGGTGGATGTGACGGAGGGGGAGGAGAAGCAGGAAATTAAGCTTCTGGGTTGGCTGCAACATGTTGGGTGGTTTGCATCCCCACCCACTAGGTACACTTGGCGTGGGTCGTGGATACGTGGCTCGCCTGCTTTCGCGACAAACATTTGTTTTCATCATAAACTACGGCTTGGGATACTTGAAGCTGTGCCCGGCTCACTGTTCAACACATTCCCTGGTGCCGCGGTGAGATACGAGTTCATTTGTTACAGGCTGGTGTGACCTCGTCTTCTGACCTGCGAATCGTTAGCTTTTAGACCCAATGACCGAGTTGTACTTACATTTTTGCTTTGCTACTCTGAACGCTTACGGGCGAAATGCCGCCGCTCTGGGAAAATATGGCATTTTAGACCCGTGGTTACTTAAACTTTTACAAGGGAGGAAAAACTTTAGCGCAGAATATTCCGGAAGAAACTGTTTCCTATGCCGGAAGGGTCGCCTGCTTAGTAACTGGATTCAGAATCAGGAAAAGGTGTTTCAATCGCGTTCTCTCCGGCATGTTTGGGCCTATTCTGTTGGCTATCAGAGAAGTTAGGCGGCCGACGTGACCAGCCTGACGACCGAGGACCCTCTCCGCCTTACACGGAAAAGTAGTGGAACGCGAGTGTTTTGTTTGGGTGTTGGTGGTCGCCCGCCAGGCTGAGGAAACAGGTCACTCCATCTTGGCGATTCTCTAGATCTGGTTCAAGTCTTTCAACTCTCCCTCCTGCCCCACTCCCAGCCCAGCCTCAGCCCAATCCAGCCTAAACTCAGCCCATGCCACATCCAGTCTTTATGCCAGTGAAACGATCAGGTTAGTAGTTCCTAGTAGATGTTAGTTAGTCAGTAGTTAGATGGACGACCTTGACACAGCTATTTATTGTCTTCTGTCTAAAAAGGAAATTTCCCTGAAATTCGGTGAAATGTATGTTATAAGGCTAAATGATATTCCATTCATACACATACAAGCGCTCATTAAGCCAACAATTTTTATTACTGAATAATTTACTGAATGATTTACTGAATAATGTTCGTGAATGAGAACACAAAACCAGGATGAGTTGAGACTACTTTCTTTCCCTCACACGTATTTTTCTCTATTTCAGACTTTAAATTTCAGAGGAACTTTCTTATTTCTCCCATTGTCTGGCAACGGAGATCCTTTTAGAGGTAGGGAGCGATGTAAGGCTGTGGGCGGCGGGAACGGGGCGGGGCGAGGCTGAAGGGGAAGAAGCCAACTCCAGATCCTCAAGCCTCGCGGCGCTCAGGGAACTGCCAGACTCACGCTCCCTTGAAGGCCTTGTGCCGTCCGACTCCACGACATGCTTTCATTGGGCTCTCGAGGTTATATTGGCCTTCCTTTGCCAGCAGGTTTGGCTTTTGTCTTTGTAACGAGATTGCAAATACTCTGATGTTGGTAGGAAATTAAACAACACTTTAATAGAGTCAGTTTTTCCTGCCACAATAGTACATTTGATGTTGGTTTAATTTTTACTCAAATCTTGATCATCATTTTCTTCCATATGGCCTTGAGTGGTCGTTCCATTTTTTTCTTACTCAGATTTTCACTCCTCAATTGTGTAATGTCTTTTCGTGATGGGATGAGAGATAAAAAGGTGAAGAAAGATTGGACGAAGGGTAACAACAGCGGTCAGAAAGGGCAGACAGACACCCTTGACTGACGAAGGAAGAGGAGGAGGAGAAACCATAAATATCTTTTCTATTAAGATAGCCAGCCAGCCTTGCCCCCTCCCGCCGTCCCCCTCCTTTCCGTATGGACAGCTGTCGTCAATGGTTGTCAGTCAGGCCACTCTTCCCCAACTCATCAGCCTCTCTCCTTCCTCCCTGCCCCCTACTCAAGTAATTCACCTTGGGCCCACGTCCTCCTCCTAGCGTTCCACATGGAGCCTCAATCAATCACTTCTTGGCTTATAAGAAAGTCCTTGAAGAGAGGGTGTTGTGGCAAAACCTGCCCACGACGCCGCTCCGGGGACAGCCAAACCAGGGCAAGGGAGGAGGAGGGAAAAGGAAAAACTGGGAATAATGTAAGATATCCGGACGGATGGTTGGTCTCTATTGAAAACCAATACGGTGTAAGAAATGGCCCAATATCCGCGCTGCTTGTTTTTGTTTCATGAGGCTCCTAGGCTGAGGAACGCTTGGCAAAAGACTGCACACTTACATCTTCTGCACTTCGCCACACGCCTCCTCGCCTTCCCTTCCTCCTTTCCTCCTCCAGATAGGGTGTGGTAATTGGAAACGGAGTTGCAGCGGTTTATGTCACACTTGGAAAGTGTGATTATAGTAACTACGAGAGAAGAGAGGAAGACTAATGATGTTATGGGTAGAGTGATTCTCTCTCTCTCTCTCTCTCTCTCTCTCTCTCTCTCTCTCTCTCTCTCTCTCTCTCTCTCTCTCTCTCTCTCTCTTCTCTTTCTCTCTCTCTCTCTCTCTCTCTCTCTCTCTCTCTCTCTCTCTCTCTCTCTCTCTCTCTCTCTCTCTCTCTCTCTCTCTCTCTCTCTCGCTCCGCTCTCTCTCCTCTCTCTCTCTCTCTCTCTCTCTCTCTCTCTCTCTCTCTCTCTCTCTCTCTCTCTCTCTCTCTCTCTCTCTCTCTCTCTCTCTCTCTCTCTCTCTCTCTCTCTCTCTCTCTCTCTCTCTCTCTCCAGTTCCTATACTTCTGCGTGTAATCGAGTCGCCAAAAGTTAAATCAACACATGACTCGCTAAAACTACGTATCCGTTCATACATTGGCATCAAAAGGCAGGATTGCGACCCCATCATTCATTACGCGAATTTTTTTTTTATCCTCGCAATGCAAGTTTTGTTCGCTTAAATCAACGAAACAAAAACTTTTCCCGACTGCAAATTAATAGAAATATCTATGAATCATATACAAAAATATTTACTACCTGATTCACTGATTGGAAAAGAGTGAAGAACTTATGAACACACACACACACACACACACACACACACACACACACACACACACACACACACACACACACACACACACACACACACACTCTCTCTCTCTCTCTCTCTCTCTCTCTCTCTCTCTCTCTCTCTCTCTCTCTCTCTCTCTCTCTCTCTCTCTCTCTCTCTCTCTCTCTCTCTCTCTCTCTCTCTCTCTCTCTCTCTCTCTCTCTCTCTCTCTCAATTACCATAAGCTCATTGATTTAACATTCACTTTACGCAGAGAACAAAGTGAAATAATCCACAGCACAATTCATAACTTTTTGGAGAATTTACACAAATGAAATCCAGGAAATCTTGAGCCGCATGTAATTCTTTTCTCCGGAAGCTCAGGTACAGCACGTAGGACTACATAGACCAACGTTGGTTTTCACAAGGATATTCTGCCACACAATCTATCAAACTTTCCTGCAATTGAGTTCTCGCGGCGACGCTTTCTCTTCCTGTTGGGCTGCACAAAAAGCATCATTAGTCCCGATGAGCGAAGCAGCCAGAGTGTACCGGATAAAACAATTTTTCCTGGCCACTAAGGCAAGACGGAAGGAGAATATAAAATATAGAAAATAGGAATGAAAGGAGGAGGAGAAGACCATGACTAGATTATTGTTAGAAAAAAAGAAGAATGAGGTGGATGAAATACAATACTTCAGACGTTATTCCTCTCGCCTATATGAAGAGTGATTTTTGAAGTGTTTGTGGATGCCAGCGACACCTGGTAGGTTTGGTCTCAGGTGATGGCAACACGACAGGTTAATGGGAGACAAAACTCTCCTATATCCTGATGCATAGATTACTTTGGCATTATTACACAATGTTTATAATGTTTACATACTTTCCATTACGCAGGAAATCAACACTAAAACTCAATGCGAATTACTTTTTTTTTCGTTCACTTATTTTTTTCCTTAATGCTTACGATCGGGAAATACTCCTCATAGATGGCGCGCATGTTTGTAAACAAGACGATCGAGGAGCTCCTGCTTTTCATCACCATTGTTGCCAAAATCTTACCCTCGTTCCCTCTTTCCTTCTTTGACGCAGTAGCTGCTTGGTAAAGGCAGGACAGTTCTCCACAGCAGGAGAAAAGTTGAATGAATGGCAGCATGGGAATGAATCTACATAATTGGTATCATTACAGTCATCAGGTAAATGAAAGTAGGAGTAGGAGTGGAGGGAATAGAGGTAGTGGAGGGATCGTGGGGTGGATGGAGGGGCGTGGGGGTAGAGAGGCACTAGCCAACATAATAACTTCAGAAATCAGTAGAAAAATCCTATCATCGTTCAATACTGCAGCGGTGTTTTGGTGGATGTAAGTCAGTCGAGTATCCAGCGTGACGCTAGACAATCCTATGGGGAAATAGCAGCAAGTAATTAGGGTATTCATATTTGCCAACACCAACACGCCAATAAATACTTCATCATATCCACGCTCAATGCATGCAGCCAGTTACTCTCCGATATATTGCATACAATGCTAAAGTCCCTTATTATTTATATCCGCTCATACTAAGCCGATTAAGCTAATAAAATCTAGGATTGTAATGTTCACTCGTAGTGAAGCGCAGAATTGTAAAGTGGCGAGGCTGAGAGTGTCGAGTTGGCGTTGGTGCGGCAACACATCACTCCCGGGATTGGTAACACTCGGGGGTTCTCCTCTTTTAGTATCATCTGATTGGACGACCTATCTGCTCGTCGGCGTCTTGCTATTGGCTGCACCTGCCACGAGTCATCGAGGATGGTGATCAGTGATAGTCCAACACGTGCGGCGAGAGGTGTGAGGGATATCATTGTGGGTTATAAATGTTGTTGTGTTTTGTCCAAAAGGTACGTATTATGGATGTGCTTTTTTGTTACGAGTAAAGTGAACATCTGTATTGGAGTGTGCTGTGAGTGAGGGCTTTTAGCCGTCCAACGGGCAGAAAGGCGGAACCCCTCAATAATTAGACCAGCTCAGTTTCCTGAAAAATAAAAGCATGACAAACGCCACCATCCGCTGCTCCATGAGTGAGAGCGAGGAGCAGCAGCTGTCATGGCCGACATGGGAGTGTACGCGAAGGATGAGGGAGAGCAATAAAGGAGGGCATGAGGTGAATAAAGGAGGGCATGAGGTGGATAGCAAGGGTGGGAAGGAGGAGGCAGGTAGGGTGGGGAGGGGAAAGCCGCATTAAGCCGCCCTGATTCTACGTAAATACTGACGTGAGGGAACGAAACGATGACATCTCACACCAGCACGCGACATGAAGCTTGTGTTAATGTCAGCCTTGCTCAAGTAGTCTCATTAACACCGTCGGGTGCTTTGGGCGTGAGGCTCAGCATTGTGTGCCGCCCGCCTCTGTATGGGGAGGAGGCGGCACGAGGACAAAAATGCAGAAAATGAGGAGGGAGAGACAGAGATGGAAGAAAAAATGAGGAGGAAGAAGTGGATAAAAAAATGAGACGAAAAAAAGATGGCGGATCTGGAGGTAAATGAGGAGGAGGAAGACGAGAAGGATTTATAAATTAGGTCACAGGAGGAAGAGGAGGAGGAAGAAGAAGCAATACAGATGGAAGGAAGGAAAATAGTAGTTAAAAGTTGAGGAAAATTAAATAAAGGAGGGCACGAGAGGGAAATAAAAGGCAGTGACGAAGGGGAGGGAGGGAGAGGAGCACAGGCCGTCTGGCAGGGAGGTGGATGGGTGAGGGGGGGGTAGAGTGGGGGGTGGCAGGGTCAGCCTGTCAGGGGCCGGCCATCAGCGACTGTCCTGCCTCCCTGCCGCTGCCAGACCCACCTGAACGCCGTCAGCCGGACTTTAAATATATTCAACTGTCCAGCGTCCGAGTGAGCTGACGGGCAGGTGGGGGAAGGCAGAGAGGCGGAGAGAAAGTGAGCGGAGGGGTGGGGAAGCGAAGAGAGTAGGAGAGGACAGAGTGGGTGGATGGGTATAGGAAAAGTGCGAAATTGGTGAAAGGAGAGAGAGAGAGAGAGAGAGAGAGAGAGAGAGAGAGAGAGAGAGAGAGAGAGAGAGAGAGAGAGAGAGAGAGAGAGCATCGTAGGGTGTAAGTTTCAGGGAGAGAATGAAGTGAGATAGGAAATGATGGAAGGGACGGAGGGAAAGTAGGAAGAAGGGTTGGGGAAGGAAATTGCGTAGTGGAGGAGTGGGGAAGAGTGCGTGTACAGGTGGAGGTGGTGGGGTTAGGACACAGTGGGGAGAAAAACATGTGGATGGGAAGAGAATGATGGTGGGTGGATGGAGGGATTGTGAAGCAGGAAAGAAGTAGTGAATTAAAAGGCGAGCGAATGTATTGAAAATAAAGATCAGTAATTGTGGAAAAAAATATAAACTTTCCCATAATAACTTCACCTTTTATATATACGACGACTGGTGTACGATTTATTGCGAGTCAAAAAGATTAATTCTAGCGTGTCCTTTAAATTTCTTATGGGAAAATTATCACGTGATTCTTGATGACGTCATGGGTCTACGGGAACACTCGCTGGGGACGAGAGTGGCGGCGTGAGCAGAGCAAACCTTACCCAAGTCAGATCATGGAGAGGATGAAGGGAGAATGAAAGGGAGGAAGTGCATGAAGATAGTGAGATAGCATGGAGGGTGGAGTGGGCGGGGGATGCAGGGTCCGTCGGCAGGAAAAGTACTACAAGTTAAACCGAGAGCAGCAGCAGCAGCAGGTGTGGTCTCAGTCCGGCTGCAAAGTTTTGAAGGATGAGGAAAGCTGAAGAAAAAAGAGGCGACGGGTGGTAGGTGGGAGGATGGACGAGGGGGTGAAGAGGGAGGGAGGAATGGAGGGGTATCATATAAGGAAGATTATCACTTTTATTTATTACGAAGGTAATTGCCATGCTCTCATAAAGGTTAATCATAATGCTGTAGGTATCTGTTTATATTCATGTAATTATTATATATTTCTGTAAGCAAAGGGTCGTGTCAAAACACTAAAAATAAATAATATTGGTTCTATCCCACCCTGAGTGGTCTGAATCAAGAGTTTCAAATATTTATTTCCACACCAGCCCTTTTCACACACACCTCTTTGGAGTCATTATCCTCTCCGCAATTGATGTCCAGCGTTGTAATATTTCGATCCCCAAATGTCTGATTTAAATTTTGAATAGTAATCAAAGTGTTGACAGCCTGGTTATCAAAATAATGAGATCCAGGATAAACAAATCATAAAATGTTTGTAACTTAGTAAACAAATATTTAGTCATGTCAATTCAAATAATGAAAACTTGTGTTATATGTCTTTAGCATAGGATTATACATTTTTTTATTGGCTCTCAGTATGACTTCTAAACTTGTCTTTCATTATTTTAATTGTTAGTCACAATTTCTTCATAATACTATTAGCGTTGGTTACTGATCTCTATTTTCAGGCAATAAGTAAAAGATTTGAGTGCCTAGTCTACTCAGATCCTCAAAATACTAATTACTAAGAATGTAAGCCGAACTTAGCATATATTTCTATAAGTTTCATTGGTTAGTTTATTCATCTATTTATTTATTCATTCATTCATATATTTTTTTTAAGAGGCTAGACATCATCATAAATTTTGACAGCTTACTTAATGATATTCATGATACGAATTACTAGTCAACGAATTGTCGAAAAGCTTAGGTAATATACTCGTATATCAAGACATTAAATAATAGTAAAATAATAATAAATGACGTTTTATTTTAAATTGCAGCCATAAGCTGAAAATATACATTCTAAGATTACTTAATTCCAAAAGTGAGGAGTGGAAGACTTTTATTTTTAATATGAGAATAGTCAAACAACTGGTGGTAGTATTGTGATAGGTGGCGTGTGGTGGTGGTGGTGGTGTGTGGCGGGTCCAGTACACTCCTGCAGGTCCGCTTCACGACCTTGTCCAGCCGCCGGTGGTGTGGTGAGGGTGGAGTAGCACCTTGGGGGACCGGGGATGTATTCGAACCTGAGTAGATGGCACACCTGGGAGCAGCTTGTGTGTGAGAGCCCCATCGCCTTCAGGTGTAGGGGAGTCGCAATCTATAGCAGGCCGACGCGAGGTGGTGGTTGACGTGTCGGTAGTTGGGTTTTTATTTTGAGCAGGAGGCAGATAACACAGGATGTTGGTTGGAAGTACAGTTGTGTGGGTGGAATGGTGGTGGTTCGAGGAACGGTCAACAAATATGGAATTAGGACCAATAGGCCTCTTGCACAGTCACAGCCAGTCAGGTAACGACTCGTGCGCCCACTCCAGTACACGGTTGTTCACTGTTTATAGTACTTAGATTTTCTTTTTGCTTCTTTAATTTTCTTCACTATGTTGTAAATGTGTGTATGGAAGGGGTGACATAAGTACACTTAAGGTTACCATATATATATATATATATATATATATATATATATATATATATATATATATATATATATATATATATATATATATATATATATATATATACGTATATATAATTTCTTTTCTTTAATTTTGTTTAGCTGTTTCTTCCTGCTTACCTTTCAATAGCTTACAGAATATACCGTAATTACTTGCTCACTTGTAGCAATTTACCCAACGAGTATGTTCGGAATTCTCGTTGAAAACTCACGTGGATGATTATTATAATTGAGTATTCAATTCTAATACCTGTAATTCGTTGTTTCATCTCGCAGCTCAGAGTCGGTCACAAAGTCCTCCTGTAAGTTGTTAATTTGATGTGACTTTGACAACAAATCTGAATGTCTAAGGAAGGAAATGACAGACTTGGATTCTAATCTGAATGGTCTCCACAACCAACAATAGAACAACACGGCAGCATCTTGTTAATTTCCTGCTTGATCAGTCACAGCACAGTAGAATGACCGTGAATGCATAACTTCGAAGCTGTAATACGGTCTTCTCAATACTAACTTCCTCAAAAATGACTGCCAATGTCCTGTGGGGCAGACGTAACACCAAATGAACTGCAGCTGTTAAGTTATTGAGGTGTGTTCACAGATGTCTGTCATAAAAAGATAAATCAATGTCATCCCCACACCCATCCTTTCATTCTCAAGAATACACAAATTCCACTACCTGCTCCCATAACGTAATTTCAATCCTATTACGTGTCACATCATCGTCACTAGCTCCTGAGGGACGGTCTTAGCGCCATATCGTTATTCAACGCGACTCATTATTGTTTTGTTCCCACGCAGGTAGGTCCTCGCTGCGAGTCACGTTACATTAACTAATTACAAGTCTGTTGGTCCATATCCACGCCATCCCTTCGCTGTATGCTGTTATGTGACTGTTAAGATAGTGTTTCCAAAACAAAATTGTACCACATCTTGAAGATGGGTCGGTCTGTCAAAACTGGGCAGCGATGATGTAAAATTGGGTTTAATTTACACCTAAATTGAGACTAGCGATGTCAAAACCATTCCATCTGGCTTGATGTGTACTATACATCAAATATGTTTATGAAGTCCCTCTTCACTCAGGTGACTTGGTAGAAATTTTACTAAAGGACAATGTTAGTGGAAGGGATGCGTCTCGTTATCGTATACAATTAGTTCAGTTTTTGGAATATTTAATAAAAGAGAAGTATTCTCTTGTGTTACTAGGAAGTATTGTAGTTACATTGAAACGTTGTAACACTTACGCATCACACCTCGCGAAAACAAAATTAATTCATGAGTATTGAATTAGCTCGGGGAACTTGTGACACCTGGCGACACACAGACACACACACGCTTTCAGGGGACTGCCAATCACGCACTCATCACCATTACCACCTGCAGGGAGTGACGTCACATATATGCTTGTGGTGTTACGCTCTGGGGTCTGTGGTCTTTTAGGAGGTTCTCTCTCTCTCTCTCTCTCTCTCTCTCTCTCTCTCTCTCTCTCTCTCTCTCTCTCTCTCTCTCTCTCTCTCTCTCTCTCTCTCTCTCTCTCTCTCTCTCTCTCTCTCTCTCTCTCTCTCTCTCCATCATAGCCGGGGGAGTAATTTTCTTCGGCAAATAAGCAGATGACAAAAAATAAAAAATAAAAAAAGCCTCACGTGATAAGGAATTCCCTTTGATTTGTCCGCGGGGGAAAGT
Organism: Cancer borealis; assembly: GCA_036785275.1. NCBI lineage: Eukaryota > Metazoa > Arthropoda > Malacostraca > Decapoda > Cancridae > Cancer > Cancer borealis. Next base: position 16,584 of record JAXIVD010002379.1, on the reverse strand, counting down.
GAGGTTCGCCTTCGCAAATGATAGGGAGAGAAGGGAGTTAAAGAAGGAGGTGAGGGGAGTAAATAATGAGGGGATGAGGAAGGAGGGACGGCGGAAACCAGCCTCGTTCGTCTTGGGGAAACTCGCAGGTTACTTATGATTAGTAACAAGCGATGGACGATAATCCTGCCTCTTTATGTCCTCGAGTTTTTCGTCGCGTGGATGTCCGGTATTATTATTATTATTATTATCATATTTATTTATATTATCATCATTACCATTGAAGGAAAATAACAGTAGATCGTACCTGTGGAAAGGCTCATTCTAATAAATAACACACGCGTTAACAAATGGAGCCGCCACCACCGCCACCACCACCACCACCGCCACCGCCACCGCCACCACCGCCACCACCACCGCCGCCGCTCAAACTGCGCGTAATTTTTTATATTAATCCCCCGCTTGGCCCTTCGGCAGCGGGGGTCCCGGCAGACACAGGTGCGATGCGTAATCCCGGTAATCCCCAGTTTAAACTTTCCAGCCCAAATTATAAAATGATTAGAAGCATTATGGCAGCAGAAACAGGTGTTGGTGGCGTGTCCGGCGGGACCCAATCCGCTCCGAGGAACAAAATGGAAACTGCACAATTTATCCTCCACTTATCGCCACTTAGCCGTAACTCATTCCCACGTGCAGGCAGCCCGCGTGAATAATATGCAACAAAATAGGTACGTTTGGGGCCGCAGAACGAGATAGGGTTGAGTAGGAACGGCGGAGGGATGGGCGGGCTTGGGGGTGGAGGGAAGGTGTGGGCGAGGTGAGGAGGGTTGAAGAGGTTGGTCGGCGCGCCACCTCACCCGCCTCGTCCCGCCTCGATTACCACCACCACCGGCCAACCTAATTGATTGCGTGTGTCCGCTCGCCTCCCCGCTGCTACTTATTGACTAATGAGCTGTGTGGAAGTATTTTTCACTGTCCCGTCGCAGCTAACAAATGGAGGTGAATTTTTATATTTTTAATTTTTTCATCTGATTTATCTATTTACTTTTTTTCTTCATATATATCTTTCTTTCCTTAATGGTCGGCGAGTGGGTGATGGGACCGACTGCTGGATTTTTTTTGGGTGGGGCTGGGTTAAAAGCCTGATGAGTTGCGTCAAAATTATCGTTCATTTGGTAGTATATTCTGTGTGTTTTATGAGGCGCTTCATCTTCAATTGACATAAAATAAACTTCGAATATTTACTGACTCATTTCGTGTTCTTTTTTCATTCATTAATTATGTATGCACTCCCTCACTGCGTCCTCCATCCCTCACAGGTGTACAAACAAGGTGTCGGTGTCTGACGTGACGTACTGAGCTCGCAGACGCGGAAATGTGACGTTAAGACAGATCACCTTTAGTGTCTTGTTGGTGTGGCTTTGAGGGTGATGTACCGTGCGCCGCTTGTAGGACAGTGCAAACACGCCCGGGTTGGTGGTGCGGGTATGCTGGGCCCTTGGGAGGCTTGGCGCGCTCGGTGACGCCCAACAGGGGGCTCACAGGGCCTTCCATCAAACGGAATCCAAGCTGCCTGGACGGTGACGGATGGTCTCTCAACGACTGCGTAAAAGGTACAGTGTTGAGTGTTCTTAGATAATGCATGTGGAGGATGGGTGGATGGGGGGCTGAGACAAAAGTGCCCTTGATGTTCAAATATTACGTAGTTTAGATTATGCCTGTTGAGGTCACTGTGTTTTCTTGTGGTAATGTAAAAAAAAAGAAAACAAGATCGTTTCATCGTCATGGTGAGCGCGCTGGCCAGTGTACGTATACACCATGTCGCCAAAAAGACACTTCTAAATGCGAGTCCTGGGTGGAGTAACGCAACGTCTGCCAATTAACTGCAGAGAAACTTTTTATCCTCTTCACAGCACTCTCCTTGGCTCTCACTCCTTTGCTGTTTCTCTCGCCGCCTCCTCTCCCGTCCTCTCCTGTTCCTTCCTCCTCTCTCCTCCCTAGCACCCTCATCTCTCCTCCCTGCTCCTTCCTCCCGTCCTTCTTGGCAAGGGATCGTAGTATCTGTCGTATTAGTGTAATTATCTCCCATTCAACACAGTTTATGTTCCCGTGGATGCCTGTCAATGGGTAATAAAGGCTCGGGCGACTAGGGAGTACACTGTCTTTTGTTCTGGAGGTGTTCGATACCCTGGTTAGCGGAATCCAAGCCGTTGGATTTAAGCAACACTTGATTTACAGGCAACTCCCTCGGCTTTTTCAGGGATTCAGTATTAATGCAACTTTATCTTAATGATTTATATTCATGTGTGTGTGTGTGTGTGTGTGTGTGTGTGTGTGTGTGTGTGTGTGTGTGTGTGTGTGTGTGTGTGTGTGTGTGCGTGCGTGTGCGTGTGCGTGTGTGTGTGTGTGCGTGTGTGTGTGTGTGTTAGAATGAGATGTGTGTTGTGGTATTTAGCAAGGCTTAACGGGTGTGCACATATCTGTGTGCGTGTGTCGAGCGTATCCGCAGCTGGCTTGTACATTAGTAAAGGGATGGGTGGGGTATCGACCCGTGAACACACACACACACACACACACACACACACACACACACACACACACACAGACACAGACACAGACACAGACACAGACACACATACACAGACATACACACACACACACACACACACACACACACACACACACACACACACACACACACAGACACAGACACACACAGACACACACACACAGACACACACACACACACACACACACACACACACACACACACACACACACACACACACACACACACACACACACAGCAGACAGGGAGAGTTGATACACGAACAAACTAAGGAGACTAATGAGGCATCATGTTTGATATTGGATTCGCACGAAGCAAACGACTGTCACCCTTCGAGGAGCGAGTCTATCTCTCCCTGTTGTGAGGTAGACGACGGCTATTTTTGAGGGAGAACTGAGCAACACGCGTCCAATGGGATCCCTTTGCTAAATATTGACTCCCAGACGCCTTTCACGTCTGACAGCGATGGAGCATGTCACTGTTCGACTCTGGATTATCAGTCTTGCTGGGTTTCTGATGCATCTAGTTTTTTTTCTCTTATTCTCATTTCCGTGTGGTAGGGTTTGTAGTATATGCGGCATTGATGAGAGGCAGGAAAGTGGTGGGCGTAAAGGTGATCACGGACAGACCACAAAGTGATGTGAGCATTGAGAAGATCGTTATCTAGAATTGAGATTAGAAATATGAGATGGGAGGGAGAGGAGGAGGTCTAACTCAGCTGGATCAAGTGGTTGTTGATGTAGCTGTGGTGTGGATGTTGGGTAGTGTTGTGAGGCTGACATTGTCACTTAAGAGTCTCTCCTGCCTTGTCATGCCACATCCCCAGCACCATAACGAGCATTCCCGGAAATGAGCAGCAGCAGCAGCAATATCAGGGCAGCAGCACTTGCTGAAACAATGTCGACGAGTAAAACAACAAACTGCCGGATGGAGGAACTGGAGCGGTGAGGTTGTGTCCCACACGCTCCAGTGTCATTTTATTATCTCGGGTTTCCAGAAAGGAGCGGCGAACCTGTGGGTGTTGTTCAGCGGCGCAGGTTAAATATTGGCGGCGGTAGGTATTGTTCCCGAGGCGCGGTAGTTCAAGGTGAGCCGCCGCTGCCACCGAAAATCCACCTGCGGGACGCTTGCAGTCGACGCCACCGCCGCCACACGCACCAATTACAGACGCAATGTTTGCTCGTAAATGTAACATGCGAGCAGCGGGTCGCTCACGATAGTACCGGCACGGGAAAGAATGGTTGAGGAACGCCAAGCCAGCGAGGCGAAGGTGGAAACCGACCCACGCTATTATGTGAACCACCACTATCAGCAGCAGGACCTCCCTGTCCCCCTCAGCCCCTCCCCTAGGGTATGAAATCACAATCTCGAGCAAACAGCGGCATTACAGCAACAACAACAGCGCCGACAGCAGGAGCGGGAGAGTAAAGTCTCACCCCGGCACACCCAGCTAGTGGCGGACGACGACGCATGGCACGGATTGGCACCTCCCAGGCGTGTGTCCCGGACCGGGCCGGCCCTCACTAGCTCTTGCGG
>JAXIVD010002378.1:42500-57500 GCA_036785275.1 Cancer borealis | reverse complement strand
GAGGAGGAGGAGGAGGAGGAGGAGGAGGAGGAGGAGGAGGAGGAGGAGGAGGAGGAGGAGGAGGAGTTAGTGATGGTAGAAAGGGAGAAGGGTGGAGTTCTGGTGCGCCACTCCCCAGTTCATTCATCACGCCCACCTTATTCAGAGCAAAGTTAATATGCCTTATTAAAACTAGTTTATGTAAGCCACCGCCGGACTGCTTCTGCTCGATCTCACGTCTTAATTCCGAGCACCTACGGCTGTCCCCCCACGGACTCTTCCCCCTTACCTTTCAGAACACACACAGACAAAAGAATGAGCACAGCGTGAGCCCTGGACGGTGTTTCTCGATCCTCACCATCACGCCACAAACCTGAACGTGTTTATCTCATATTCACGGGGTTCGGACACATGGGTTTTTGTCATTCAATTACGAGATATTTACAGACCGAACCAGCAACTACCTCTGCGTCAGCCGCCTTTGTAAATAAGGTCTGCGCTTCCTCCGATTTACCACCACCACCACTACCACTACAACAACAATTCATCGACCTAATAGCGAAATATTCACTTAGAGTTTGTGAGCCAGACATTAGGATTGCAAGCGATTGATGGACGGAGGAGGTGGAGGTGAGGCGAGTCCTGTTCAACCATGCCTGCCCTTCAGTAGCAGTTTGGTGGGCGTCTTAGTGACCAAGTACCTCCAAGGGCGTTCAAGTGGAAGGGTGGAGGTGGTAAGCCGGTGGTTGGTCTTCACGCGAGGGTTATGGTGGAGATCGCAGCACCTATGTGGCTTGTAATCCTACTAATTATCCGATAAAAGATGACTTGAGTCGGCATCAGAACCTTCGTCTTCTCATACTTGAACTTAATGTTGGAGCTTCAATCTTGGTTATGACTCGTTTGTACACGTTTTTCCTCCTCCTCCTCCTCCTCCTCTCCTCCTCCCCTCCTCCTCCTTTTTTTTCTCTCTCTCTCTTTCTCTCTCTCTCTCTCTCTCTCTCTCTCTCTCTCTCTCTCTCTCTCTCTCTCTCTCTCTCTCTCTCTCTCTCTCTCTCTCTCTCTCTCTCTCTCCAGTAGTTAAAAGGCATAGGTTTTTAGGTACATACTTGGGATGCTACAAAGAAAGTTGGGGGTGTGGGGGACTCACTGGCGGCGTGATGGATATGTTGGGGGCGTTGTGGGTAGACTGGGAGTAGGAGGGACATACAAAGAGGAAGAGTTGATGGATTGTGTGATGCTCTGGACACACCGAGGAGCCGGAAGCTAGTCGTTATGGCTCTTAAACCTGCAGCTAGTCAAGGATCTCACAACTGGTACATCTTACGGAGAAACACCGACATTTCTGATAAACTTCCCTTCTTCAGCATTAAACTTCGCTGCCGATCGAGTTGTGACGAAAAAGAACATTAATTAATCCAATTAATGCCCAAAGAACCGGATTTTCCATGTCGTTACTCAGTGCCGGGTTTGCTTCAGGTGGAAAACTTTCTGACGAACGAGTTGAAGGTACGCCATAAACGCCCTTGACGCAGACGATGAACTTTCTGCTGCTACATTTTACTTCCCCGTTTAAGGACGTGCCGATCCACATTTCTTAAAAACACATAAGATTAATACAAAAGAATGTTACGACTCTGGTTTAATGTTTACCGTTGAAAGTTTTAAACAAATATTTCGACTCTCTCTCTCTCTCTCTCTCTCTCTCTCTCTCTCTCTCTCTCTCTCTCTCTCTCTCTCTCTCTCTCTCTCTCTCTCTCTCTCTCTCTCTCTCTCTCTCTCTCTCTCTCTCTCTCTCTCTCTCTCTCTCTCTCTCTCTCTCTGAAAGCATTTGATATAAGATTGCTCATAGTTTTTTTGTTCTCCTTCTTAGGGAGGGACCACCACCACCACCCCCACCAAACCCACCACCACCACCCACCACCATCACCGCTGCTCAACCACCATCAGCCTGTTTCGATGGTATGATAATGCTTCATTGTTACTTAATTGTAGTGATGAGATGTGTTCCCTTTATTTGATGTATATGTAAGCGTGCGCGTGCACATGCTCATGTGTGTGTGTGTGTGTGTGTGTGTGTGTGTGTGTGTGTGTGTGTGTGTGTGTGTGTGTGTGTGTGTGTGTGTGTGTGTGTGTGTGTGTGTGTGTGCACGCGTGCGATAAGTGAAAACGAGCAGGTCTTTGTATGATATTGTTGCAATCTGTGCTCACTGATTCCTTTAACACTTTTGTTAAATGACCATTTACAACACAAAACAAATGTACTAAAGAACATATACAAAAAGTAAACAAATGCTCACAGTGCAACTGACCACAAAATCTATTGTATAAATAAAACCGTAGCTTATTGTAGCTTACTATTGACAGCTGTGGTCATACTGAACATACGAGGAAAAGAAGCATAGAAACCAAGAACGAACGAAGGGGAGTGGGAGGTAGCATGGCAGGTAAAAAAAAAAGAGCGATCAGAGAGGTAAGCTGGTTATACCGAGGAAAGTAACCAGAAGTCAGGTAGACATGAAGAGAATTGCGAGGGAACACGTTGAGTATGAAAGGGGCACAGGCGAGGAAGTGCTAAGGTATGGAGGGGGAGGTGTCGGTGGCCATGATTTAGGGTGAACATTATGTTGTGACGGCTGCTGTGGGCCTCACCAACCACCCGTAAATCTTGACCCTAACTCATACGTATGGTCAGAGGGAGGAGAAGGGTGTGAGGAGGGAAGGAAGGGGGGAAGAGGAGGAGAAAGGAGGATGGATGGGAAGTGAAGAGTGAGGAAGGCTCGAATGTACGGAAATCAATGGCAAAGGAATATACTTGTAGATGCAGGAGGTGGAGAGGCGTAACGAAATAGTTAATGGAGGGAAGAGGAGGGAAGGGGAGGGAAGGGGAGGTGAAGGGAATATAATGATGCGCTGATAGGGAAATGATTGGCGAAAAATTAAACATATTAGTAGATACAGGCAGATGGGTCGTTAGGAGGGTGAGAGAGAAGAGAGAGGAAGGGAGGAAGGGAGGGAGGGAAGGAGGAAGGGAGGGAGGGAGGGAGGGAGGGTACTATTGAAAAGGAATCGCTAGCGGAAGAGGAAATATAACTGATACGTAAAGAAAACGACAAGTGAAGACGTGGTAAGGTTAGGCAAAGGGAATCAGATGACGAAAAACATATTGAATAAAGGCAAAGGACAAGTAAGACAAAGACAATAGATAAATATAAGGAAACGTCAATAGGAGTACTGGATAACGAGCTAGGAAGGTAACAAGATGACCTAGTGAGGAAATACCAAGAATTATGGATAAAAATAGAATGACTAAAAATATCTAACGGAAACCACCTTGAGAACATTTTAACTTTCCTTTATTTATTTCAATGTTCGTTCCAAAGTCAACCGGAGAGAATATCAAATTAAAAAAAAAAAGATAAATCAGTTTAACCATTTTCTTTTAATAATTTAAAATCTGTCCTCACATCACAGTCCTGCGTTTGCATTTGAACTGTCAACATATTTTCTTACGTAAACAGATGTTCATCCACAACTGGTCCTAACATTAGACAAGACGAATAGATAAAGTCATATGCGAGGGCTAGGAGGAGGAGGAGGAGGAGGAGGAGGAGGAGGAGGAGGAGGAGGAGGAGGAGGAGGAGGAGGAGGAGGAGGAGGAGGAGGAGGAGGAGGAGAAGGGTGAATCTGTGTGGGAGAAGAAGGAGAGGCGAAGCAGCAACTTGGGAGGAGAGATGACAGGCGACAGGAAAATTGCTGCGAAAAATGCGTACGACTATTAAGAGATGACGGAAGAGGGGAGAGGAATCGGGTCATTGTAGTCATTACTTTTTTGTTTTCTTTTTGCAGAAAGAGGTTAGAGAGGTAGATGGTGTCGGACATGAGGAAGGAATGTGAGGAAAGCGAGAAGTGGGGCACAGATGGATGCAGAGAAAAAAACAACAACTGAATACTTAAGCATGAAGATGGAGATGCATGAAAGATGAAAAAAAAAAAAATAGTACAGTAATTGGGGATGTCGACGGAATTGTAGGAATGTGGGTGAGGCTGCTGATGCCGGGAACAAGCAGGATGGAGGTGAAGCATGACGGCGCCCCAAGCATCAACTCTCTCTCTCTCTCTCTCTCTCTCTCTCTCTCTCTCTCTCTCTCTCTCTCTCTCTCTCTCTCTCTCTCTCTCTCTCTCTCTCTCTCTCTCTCTCTCTCTCTCTCTCTCTCTCTCTCTCTCTCTCTCTCTCTCTCTCTCTCTCTCTCTCTCTCTCTCTCTCTCTCTCTCTCTCTCTCTCTCTCTCTCTCTCTCTCTCAATGCCTCGGAGCCACAACAGTCGTCTCGTTCAGCCCGCCGGCGGTACGACACACACTTTATGTTCTACACGACACTGAACACCGACAGGAAGGAGGAAAGGAAATCAGAATAATTAATCGTGACCAAGATGATTCTCCATAATCTCTGAGCGTGGCGAGAGGAGGCAATTAATCACCGCGACCTTTTTTTCCCTCCGTCCTCCCAGTCCTTCTCTCCTGCCCGCCGATACCCGAACGTTGTAATCACAAAACTGACTTTCTCGCCAGACACACCCAAAGGAAAAAAAAAAGGCTCAGTCATTGATCCTGGGCTGGACCCTTGATGCCATCTCCCTTCTGTTTGCTCTTCCATCCGTCCTGCTTCTCAGTGGATAAAAAAATCTCCATCACAAACAGTTTAAAGGGTAATTTAGACAGGTACAACAGGCATGCTCTAACACCCCTTCCCGTGCCTGCGCCGGTTTGAGGCTGGACTCGGTGACAGCAGCACCACGTTCAGCCAACACCGGAACTAACAAGAACTAATTACTTTCTGATGACTTCAAGGCTCATTAGCGAGTTATCAGCGGTGAGGAGGGTGGCGGTTGCCTCTGTGTAACCTCACACCAGGTATCATCGCCGCCCATAATGACCGCCTTACTCAATTAATTTTACCTGCGGGAGAGAGAGAAAGCATGCCCCACCACGACGGCTAAATACCAAGGTGGCACTTCAGCACCTATGTTATTACAGTCTATAAGGGTTAACTGTTTTACTCATATAAGTTATAGGTAAAAATTATTGTTCGTTTAGCCATTTTCTGAATTACGTCCCGATTTATTTAAAGAACCGGATGGCAAGGACCCCGAGGCCACAAAACAGGTCATTCATATTTCATTTATTCACCTTATTAGGCCGGGGATCACCTGGTTAATTAGTCAGTTTAACTATCAATATATGACCCCCATAAATTCCTCCTTGCTGCTAAATCAAGTGCATGATTTCTCACTATTGACGAGTAATCTAGTGATTCTTCGTACATGTAACCAATTATTTTACCCACTTTTTCGATAAACCAACCAGCTAGTACACCAAATATTCAACTAACTGAACAGCCAGCCAACCAGCCAGTTAGCCAATCAACTAAGAAAGAAGAAAATGAGCCAACCATACTTCCATTCAGTCAGCCAGCCAGCCAGCCAGTCAATCAGCCAGCTAGCCAATCAGCCAGCTAGCCAGCCAGCCAGCCAGCCAATCAGCCAGCTAGCCAGCCAGCCAGCCAGCCAGCCAGCCAGCCAGCCAATCAGCCAGCTAGCCAGCGAGCCACCCAGCTAACGAACAAGCAAACAAATCAGGCAGCCATCCAACAGCCAAGTCCAAGCTAGTCAGTCATTGGTGCGTCTTCTCCACCCTGCTTCCCTCCGTTCCCTCTCCCTCCTTGTACAGAGACACACAGCTAACCACCTTATTATCAATTATAAACGCGCCTCCTAATGTTTTTTTTTCTTATTGTAAATTAATTCACTGTTGCTCAATACTACATATCGCCTTAGGAAGAGAAGTGGCTGGATAAATAGCTAGATGATAATGTATTTTTTTTTATCATTGTGTTACACTATCACACACACACGCAACCCATCCACTCACTCATAGACGGACACACACACACACACACACACACACACACACACACACACACACACACACACACACACACACACACACACACACACACACACACACACACATACATACTTACACACGAATATCTCAATCACAGAAAAATACTAAACGTCCATCAATACTCTTTACGCGTCAGTCCTTCCCTTGGTGGTGCTACAGTGGCTTGCAGATTCCCATGACAAGCATCTCGGATAACATGGCCTGAGGAGGTTTATTCTGAAAGTCCTAAGTAGTTTTTTTGCAAGCTTCAAGTTCATTATACCTTTATTCTGAGGAAGAGACGCAGAGAGAACTGTGATACTCCCTGTAGAGATTTTTGTTTTGTTTTGTCAGCCGTAACGCGAGTCTTTTATTTGTTGCAAGCTTCCTTTACGCATCTTTAATTTTTTTTTACTAACACACGTTTTGCTTCCCCTTCCGTTTATTTATTCTTATTTGCTTCTAACACTTATATTTACGTTGTCACTTGTGTTGTCCTTGTGATGTGATTTTAACAGCTTTCATTCTTCATTCCGGTTTATTTTTCCCTGTCTATCCGAACGACGGTAATATCTTAATTTACTTTTAGACTTTTTGAATTAAATATTAATTGAAAATAAACTCTTACCTCGAGATAATATCGCCGGCAAAAAAGTCTTCCTACAATCAAGACAGCAATGTTTTTGTTTAAGTGTTGCCTAAAGCTATTAAAATCACGTTTGCTTTTTGAAACTACATACATCTAAGACTCAAAATACCTTTTGTAATGAGAATCTAATATGAAAAAACTTTTTTGACACACTACTGTAATTTTGTGTAATTTACTTATGAATTACTTGCATTGGTAATACGAAAAACTCATTCCATAAATGATATACCACATAATTACCAATGCCTAATATATATCAAATCACCTTAAGAAAAAAACACTCATGTACACAATACACACGTGAGAAAGTGAGTTGTCAAAACCGCAGTATTTAAAGAAATATTATGTCAGTGCCTGGCAACCTATGAAGGATGGCGTCACACTAGTCACACTACAGCCTGTTCCTCGCTCCTCCTGCTGTGCAGACACCCTGATGGCAACACATGCACTGTATACGAGTTGGGTAAAGAGTACATAGAGTCGATGGAAAAGTGAATGAGAGAGTTAAGTGGAGAAAAGAAGGACACTGAGAAGGCACAACTAGCCACAACAAACTATAGCAAAAAGGACACCAAGTTGAGTAGTTTCATAGCTATATCGATTACCTGCTGATAATTAGATTTTCCTGATATGGAATAGATAAATGGAGCTTAACAAAATGGTTTATTATTACTGGCCAAACATTCTATCCCACGGCAGGACATTTGGTGGTGGCCGTGATGACCCTGTGATAACACTTATAAACTTTTCAGGGAACTTGACACTATTTGAATAAAATAAACCAACACAGCAGCTAATATAAACAACATGGTCGGTATATTTGCATGATAATGAGCGAAAGGTCGAAGGGTAGTGGTCAGGGCGTCCGTCACACCTTGGCCAGTGTTAAGGAATCAATCAACAGCTAAGGTGACAAGGGAGGCTCGCTCAAATTTCACCTTCATTAATGTTAACGTTGCTGTCAAGCAGCCGGAATTTTCCAGCATTACAATTAGATTTTGTGACTGTAAAACATATAGTATCAGTGGTGATGATAGCACATGAAAAGAAGTATTGTTGATAGTGCCACATAACGGGATTTTAGCACTTTGAAACTCGTTTTGTGGTATAGCTATTACGGAGACATAAGCAAAACAAAATACTCACAAAAAAGAGCAAATTGCGGGCACTGCCGCGCATAACAGTGTGGAAAGAATGTTTTTTGTATTACTTATCATGTCCGTAACTGCACCATACTTAATTTGAGTCATACTGTCTGCGCATTTGATCATAACGTTTGTAATAAAATAGCTCATTGTAGTTATGCGTACGCACGCACAAACACACACACACACACACACACACACACACACACACACACACACACACACACACACACACACACACACACACACACACACACAACCACATACACACACACATATACACACCATAAACATTAATGCATTTGTTTATGGGGCGCCTCATTATTCAAGAGAGTTGGTCCTGTACGGTGCGCCTTGTGGGTGGAACCTTTGGGCACTTCCCTCGCCACAACTCTGATTTCCTACACACTAATTTCACAACAGTCCGCCTCACCAACGCCCTCATGGATTTCCTATTGCAGATAATTCGATGCTTTCATTCGTAATCTAGACTATGTTTTGTTTTTGTCTTTTATGATTAAGATTAACCTCTAAATACAGACACACACACACACACACACACACACACACACACACACACACACACACACACACACACACACACACACACACACACACACACACTAGTGAATAAAACTTGAATTCCACGAGGTTATTTAAGTTTGCAGCGCACTTAGCAGGACTGGCAGACAGTTTTCATCCTGGAGCAGCTTGGAGAGGGCGGCCTCCTGGCGAGGGGGACAAAAGTAACGTTCAGGCTGCAGGCGAGAAAATAAACGTCCATCACAACACCACGTACGAACACGGACGTCTGACCCTTGTCATTTTGCCTGGCCAGCCCGTAGTCCCGCCATCCTATCTGACTTATGGCGCCTTGCGTCTCGCTCCCCGCCGCTTAAATGTATCCTAAGTCACATTTCCTTTCCACCGCCGTCTTGCAGTAATTGCTATCCAGGGAAATCAACTCTTGCACCGAGGGGCGATATGACCGTGGCGGCAGCGTGACCTGTTAGGGGCATCACTGACAGACAGCTCGACTTCACCCCACCAAGGCTTGCCAGGGAGCACCTCCAGGAGCTGCAAAGTCATTTAACACACACCAAGCGAGTCTTTACAATCACTGTATATTCACGCACTTGAAACTAGTATTTTCAGTTCATCATAGGATTCTGTTCATGCTTAAAAAAATATATCTAATTCATGCACATACACACACACACACACACACACACACACACACACACACACACACACACACACACACACACACACACACACACACATACACACACACACACACACACACACACACACACACACACACACACAGAGACACACACACGCACACATACACACACACAAACACACACACACACACACACACACACACACACACACACACACACACACACACACACACATACACACACACACACACACACACACACACACACACACACACACACACACACACACACACACACACACACAAATATGGTTTCGAACAACTGAGGATTGCCGCATAATCAAAACTGGAGGGGAGAAACAATAATCATAATCAGAGGAGTGTGGGAACATATTCTGAACAGGTTTTGGTGTGAAGGGTCTATAACTATGATGCTCACACCGTGCACACTCCGCCCACCCTATCCTTGTCCACGTTATATGTACATACGTATATTATTCATATACTAATAGATAGACAACAGAGCAAAAACGTGTCCAGCATCAAACTAGGATGGCAGCCGCGTCCCTTCTCAATATGTATGATTGTATTGTGTGAATTTTGAATAAGAATTACCCTTTATCTTCCTCTAAGTGTGTACGCCCAACTGATAAACCATGACCTTTGTTTTTGTCGCCACGTGGTGATTCTGTCCTCATCTGGGGAGCGAGGGAAGAAAGGGAAGAACAATCTGTGAATATGAAATTAAATTTGATTCTCGTGGACACAATTTTCTCTCAAACATTTCTTAGAATTAATAGCACAGACATGACGCATAAAGTGTTGTGTGCGAGTCACCTCCAGGATGCCTATTAAGCACAAGTCAACACTAATACCTATGGCTACACGGCATGAATTGTGTGTCTCTTGCATACTACAGATTCTTATGCACAGACACCTGCACTCTTAGCATGCACATATTGTGTACCAAGATCCATGATAATATTAATATATATATATATATATATATATATATATATATATATATATATATATATATATATATATACATATATATATATATATATATATATATATATATATATATATATATATATATATATATATATATATATATATATACATATATATATATATATATATATATATATATATATATATATATATATATATATATATATATATATATGCATATATATATATATATATATATATATATATATATATATATATATATATATATATATATATATATATATGTAAATTAAACATATATTTTATCAGTAAGAAAGGTGTATCTCACCTCCAACTGTCTCTACTCTCCAATGACTCTCCTGCTCGACATGTCTGACTTGAGTTCGTCAAGTGCGGAAAAAGATCCAAGTCAAATATTTGTTTACAGTCATCGTGGCGCCCCAGCAAGTGCTCTACAGTGTGTGGAATATCCCTCAGCAACGCAACATGCCTCGTCATCACCTATCAACACTAAAGAACGACTTATAACCCTGATAAACAGATTCACGTGATCACATCCCCTTCCCACTCTTAGCCAGACGTAATGCATACACATCAGAGTGTAGACAATTCCACGGAATGGCTACTTTCTTACTTGCATTGGGACACGATTTATATGCCTCGCAGTATTATTAAAGTTAATAAAACAAATAAATAAAGAGGAGAAAAATGAAGTATTGGTACTGAGGGAGGGAGGCGCCAGGCATCGAGAAGCTGAAATTATGTCCATTTATCACTCCCTCGAGATGACACCGCAAATAATTTCTCTCGAGGTAGGTCTGGCCGGGAGGCGCAGAGGGTCTAGCCTCTGACGTATATTTAGATGGTTTCTCCGACAAGGCGAGGAGAGGGAAGGGGAGGTGTATTCTCCCTGGGTGTTAAATCGCTTCTTAGATCCCTTCCAAATTGAAATTCAGTGTTTAGTCTTTCCTTTCCTCTGACCTGCTGGCTTTGTGGCTTGGATTTTAGGTAAATAACTGAAACGGTTGTATTTTGTACCGAATCCATTTCTTTTCTGGTTTATATCATGTCCTAAATTTCTTGCTGCAACACTTTGGGGTAAATAAAGAAACTTTTGTAAATAAAACATGTTGACTCTGGAATATTTTGTGAATCGTTTTGAATAATACTTTCTCTCTTTCTCTCTCTTCTTTTGTCTCTGTCTCCCTCTCATTAGCTGCTGAGATAAGAGTCGATTGCCTAATATGTCACACAATAAATCTGCATTTGTATGAGATGAAAGAGCGGCTGAGGCGGTGATAACCCTAATGGAGGCGCGCGCAGGTCTTGAGAATCTTGACCCGGCGGTATTCTAGCGAGGGTGGCGATCTAACTATCCTGATTGGCTCTTGATGATACGGACGATAGTGACATTTTGCGGTGATAGTGATGGTGGTGAAGAATGTCTAGGTTCAGGTATTGTGCGATGGTGTGTCGTGGTGTTAGTATATGATGCCCTGAGTGACGCTAGTGACGGTGATTGTAATTGTGAAGGTGAGTGACAGGTGTGTGAGTGTAAGAGTGACAGGTGTGTATGAAAATGAGGCGTGTTACTTGAGAATGATGAAATAACAACATAAACGTGATTAGTAGTGAATATGTACTGACTGGGAAGGTGGAGAAGAAAGAAAGGTAGAGGTAGAAGGTGTGGAGCGATGTATGAGGAGGAAGAGAATGTGGAGAGGTGAGGAAGAGGGAGGGTTGAGGTGTTAAGGTGTGCGAGTGAGTGGCAGGTGATGATGTGTACAAGTGGACGGATGACCGATTCCTGAATGGGTATCTGAATGATGATGATGATGATAATAATAATAACTTCAACTGCTGCTGATGCTGATACAACATCAATAACAACAACAGCTATCAACAGCTTTAACTATTGTTACGCCAACTACTACTAGTAAGTTTTTGTATTATCACACACACACACACACACACACACACACACACACACACACACACACACACACACACACACACACACACACACACACACACACACATGTACACGCACAAAAAAAAACTAAGCATGAGAAAAGAAAGCCCAATCCACACGGTAGCATACAATCACGACAAATAATTACAGAATAAGCGATATTTTCAACAACCATTATGATTAAAGACGATTGATTTGAGAACAACTATCTACCTGTTTTTAAAAGTTGAAGCGGCCCAAAGACTTTAATACAGAATTTCGCACCAGTTAATTTCATATACGTCACATAATTCTGTTAACTAATAAAACTAGTTTCCTGGAACACGCAAGCCACTACCTCGTAACAGGAAGGCACTCTATCTTCAAGTCACCTGAGGAAATTTCAAGGCGGCAGCAGCAAGGGATCCAAGGTGCGTGTAAGAATAAAGTGAGACGCAGCTGATCCATAATGTTAGCACGTCAGCCCACCTGCCCTGAACACACCTGAACTGGGCCTCACCTGAACACTCATCATCTCGCTGTACCTTCACTCCTAATTTCTTCCTCCGTCACCTCCTCAAACGTTGTACTTACATTAATGAAGCTTCTAGTTTTATTATCAGTGCTGCAGTTGTTTTTGTCATTATATTTATTATTATTATTATTAATTTTATTACTATTATCATTATTATTGCTATTATCATTATTATCATTACTATCATTATTGCTATTATTATTATTATTATTATTATTATTATTACGATCAATATATTATTACTATTACTATTACTATTACTGTTACTATTACTATTACTACCACCACCACTACTACTACTACTACTACTACTACTACTACTACTACTACTGCTACTACTACTACTACTACTACTACTACTACTACTACTACTACTACTACTACTACTGTTATTACTGTTACTGTTACTCTACTATTATCCCCAGCACTACTGATACTACCTCCACCACTATTTGTGCGTCTACAATTACACTGTTGCTGATGGCAGTGTTGATAACAGTGCTGTTAGTGCTACTCTTCTGTCTCATCTCTGCCTCTACTCAGTCTCTCTCTCGGGTACAGCGTCACGCCTCGCCCCCTTCCTCGCTCCGTCACCCTCAGGTCGTCAACATGTGTCAAGAAATCATAATTCCTTCACGCTAACTGACCATCTTTTAAACAAATAAGGATTAAATATCAAACAAAAAACTCACCCTCGTGTAGTCTCTCTCTCTCTCTCTCTCTCTCTCTCTCTCTCTCTCTCTCTCTCTCTCTCTCTCTCTCTCTCTCTCTCTCTCTCTCTCTCTCTCTCTCTCTCTCTCTCTCTCTCTCTCTCTCTCTCTCTCATTATACATATACTATACACACTATAAATTACATAAAATTTTTTACAACATTTCCTCTACACACACTTCACACGATCATAACCTTGATACACGATGCCATAAACAACATAACATCGATAAAACCTAACAGAAAACAAAATAAAACAGAATTTGCAGTGGGAACACCATTTTTCACGCGGCTCTCGATATCAGTCATAATAACAGACAGAACCTGCCCTCTTATGGCCCTCTTCAGATACCCGAAGGGGCGGGGAGAAGACGAGTGGGAGGACCCTTGCCGCAAGAATGTTTGTTTATTCCAGGACAGACGATGGGAGGCCAGAGGGAGGCGGAATACTAATAGAGTGTTAGCATAACCTCACTCCACGGCCGGACATAACTCAAGTGTTGACGTTAAGGGCAGGAAAGGAAAATAGCAGTGAAGGGTAGTTAGGTTCTCCGTCAGAAAGGTGTTCCATACACCTTTTGTTACTTATCACCTCCTTCCCTGTCTTCATTTTCTCCCTTCTCTAGTTCCTCCCATACTTCTACCTTTCTTTTCCTGCTTTACTCTCTCATTGAACTCCCTCAAGACAGTTAATACATCAAGCTTTACACAGAGATACGCTTGGTATATATATGTACGCAGCTTTATGTGTAAGTGTTTCGTTAATGTACACGAAGAATATATATACTAACCGTCCACTACCTAAGTTTCCGCACAAACGCGTTCCAATTGCGAGGCACCTAAATCCCCTCCCTACACCCTTCTTTTCTTAGGAGTGCACAAGGGCGTAGGTGCGGAAAATGTCTCAGAAGGCCTCACTCCAACACACCTGAGCTTTGTAGTGGCGGAGGTGTTTCATGTGTGTGACCAGACCTTCCCACAACACTTACGAAACACTTCAGAATGTTTCAAACGCGCACCGCTTTCCCTGAACCACCTTGCACGAACCATTACGTATCGCGACATTTCTTGCTCCCACACCATCCCTTCAAACCGTGTACGTACAATAAAACCGTACACTGCAAAAACAAAAACAAACAAATAACTAAAACAAATATCTCGCAAGCGGGCATCGATTTTGGCAAGAGGATGTAAATGGGAAGAAAAAGAAAAAAAAATCATCTGTCCAGACTGAACCGAGTACAATAATAGGGTGGCGCTAATGATATGCACAGCCATACCTGGACATACCTTGGGTAACTTTAGGTGAGAATTTTGTTAGAGTAAATGCATTCTGCGGTGTTTGAGGCGGAGCTTAGGAGCGCAGTGTTAACCAAAGGGCAGGAAGGAAGGGCGGAGACAGCAGCAGGAAGAGAAGGAGAAGGAGGAGGAGGAGGAGGAGGAGGAGGAGGAGGAGGAGGAGGAGGAGGAGGAGGAGGAGGAGGAGGAGGAGGAGGAGGTCGAGGGTAAGGATGAAGACGAGATCAAAGACGAAAAGAACAGACGAGAACAAGGAAGAGGATGACGAGGAGGAATGAGAAAGAAGAGATAGGGAAAAAAACCAGACCATGTAAAAAAAAAAAAAAAAAAAGAAATAAGAAGAGAAGAATTCTTAACATACGTCAGATACATAACTAGTGTATGAAAATAGAAAAAAATGGAGAAAAAAACTTTGAGCAACAGACAAAAACAGGTTCAGAACGTGGCTCAAGAAACTGATGACGAGAAGAAAAAAAAACTGGTCTTGAGAAAAATCTGCAAGAAAAATAGATATTTGTGAGGAAAAAAATATAAAACCGTTGAGAGAGAGAGAGAGAGAGAGAGAGAGAGAGAGAGAGAGAGAGAGAGAGAGAGAGAGAGAGAGAGAGAGAGAGAGAGAGAGAGA
>JAXIVD010002378.1:27500-32500 GCA_036785275.1 Cancer borealis | reverse complement strand
TTGGTGGTGGTGGTGGTGGTGGTGGTGGTGGTGGTGGTGGTGGTGGTGGTGGTGGTGGTGGTGGTGGTGACTAGTGCAGGTGTTACGTGTTAATAAGGAACTCAGGTGTTGACAAAAATCTATACCACTTGCAGCATCCTTGGGTGTTGTTTTGTGACTTTCAAAACACTTTTCCTTCAGTTTTATTATTTTTTCACCGTCCTTTCCTTTTTCCTTCGTTTCACTAATTCATTTGCCTCTTCTTCTTCTCTTACTTATCTTTCCTTTTGTTTAATAATCAGTATATCACCACTTCCTTCTCTTCCTTTCCTCTTTTATCTAGCTGTTTTCTCTATAGCTTTTCTTGACATCTGTGTATCTATTCCCCTGTTGTATATTTCAGCTATTTTGATTTTTTTTTCTCTCTCTCTCTCTCTCTCTCTCTCTCTCTCTCTCTCTCTCTCTCTCTCTCTCTCTCTCTCTCTCTCTCTCTCTCTCTCTCTCTCTCTCTCTCTCTCTCTCTCTCTCTCTCTCTCTCTCTCTCTCTCTCTCTCTCTCTCTCTCTCTCTCTCTCTCTCTTTCTCTCTCTCTCTCACACACACATCCGCCTCTCCTCTCCCACTAACCTCTCTTCATTTTCCTCGCGTGACCTTCCCACGCCGTGCACGCATCCTCTCTTGCCGGAGGAGCAAAAAGCAAAACCATAAATTAAATCTTTATTGGGACTGCCCCGGGACGTTCTTGATTATAGAGTCTCTGATAGCAAGAATGACGAATATTTAAAGGAAAGTTCTCGAATCATCAGAGACCTTCACGTTCTTGGGTATGACTGGTAAAAGTGCCAATTATTATCTATTTTTCTCGGGCTCCTTTAATCCAACGGTGCCTTATTTATGAGGCGACTGGAGGTGTGAGTAGTTAGTTAGCAGGTATTGTGGGAGTCGTGTGTGCCTCGCGTGGCTGTGTGAGGGTATAGAAGGGAAAGGTAAGTGTGTGTGTGTGTCTGTGTGTGTGTGTGTGTGTGTGTGTGTGTGTGTGTGTGTGTGTGTGTGTGTGTGTGTGTGTGTGTGTGTATGGGATGGAGGGGCGGGACAGGGAAGGAGGGTTGTAAGGAGTTGGAAAGTGGGTGAGGGCAGACGACAGTAGTATAGGAAGGAGGTAAAGGTGGTGGTGGGACTATGCAATGCTGTAGGTGAAGGGACAGGTACACAGAACCATATACATTAGTTGCTTACAGTCGAGATAATGTCATTCTCTCTCTTTCTCTCTCTCTCTCTCTCTCTCTCTCTCTCTCTCTCTCTCTCTCTCTCTCTCTCTCTCTCTCTCTCTCTCTCTCTCTCTCTCTCTCTCTCTCGAATCACCACTGCCACCGAAAGAAGACAGGTTCATCCGCGCTAATGAGAGGCTTGCGTCCTGTATTAAGGCATGAAAACCCGCTAAATGGCCGTGTAATTAAGTAGCTACAAACACCCACTTCTCACGTGTTCCTCGACTTCCCTTGAGGCTCACGGTGGTCGTACGCAGGGGTCAGCTGGCCGACGCGAACTCAAAGGGAAAGTAACCGCACTTTATTCTTCTGTAGAGTCTTAAAGTCCACGGAAAGCATACATATGATAAAAGGTAAGGGAGACGAAAGCCTATTGAAAGAGCGTACACGAAGGGAGATGGTAGCTCAATGGCGCCACGGATTTAGTGCGTAACATGGTGTTGAAGAGGAGAGTTCCAGTCAAAAGCAAACAGTGAACAGAAGGGGGAACACAGCGTGAAGAATAAAGTTAGATAGCTGAATAAATATGTGGGAAGACAGTGCGAGGAGAAAACTTAATACATGTTTTGCCATTAGTCAGAAAAGGTTACCCAGCAGTGTAACGCCTTGAGGGAGAACGGAGGATGGGTAAGGATAATACAGGAGGGAGGAATGTGACGTGAAAATAAGAGGAAGCAAGGCGAAAAAAATGAAGAGATGGAAGTGAACGTAGCGGAAGCAAGGAAGGTAAGGTAGATACGGAAAAAAAAATACCAAGGAAGAGAAGAAGGAAAGGGAAGTAAAGATGAAAAAATGGAGGGAAAGTAAGAAAGAACGAGAAAATATATGAAAGTTAAAGGACAATAATAAGGAGGAAATGGAGGAAAGGAAGGAAAGGCAGACTGAAGGAATATAAAATCCGAAGAATAGAAGGAAAGAGAGAAAAGAAAAAAAAAGAGTGACGAGAGAAAGAAGGGGAGGGAAGGTAGGGACGAAGAGAACGAGAGAGAGAAAGAGAAAGAAAGAGAGAGAGAAACAAAATAAATAGAGAAAGAGAGTGAAGAGAAGGGAAGAATGAAGGAAATAAGCTAAGAAGGGAGTGAGGGAAGGAGGAGTGTTGACATGGGTGAGTTAATACGATGAAATTAAGATTAGTTGGAGTTTATGAGTCGAGACGTTGATGAAAATGTATATTACACGTTGTTTTCATTCGTTTTATTATTTCCTTTTCTCGCCTTTCCTTGTTCCTTCTTTTTGGGCGTTTATGTAAATGTGGATGATTTGCTGTGATTGCTTGCGTTTCTCGGTCTATTTCGTTCTTCTTTTTGTCCTCTTTGATTTGTCCTTACTTTCATCCTATTATTTTCGTTGCTGTTTTTCACTGTCGTCTGTTCGTAGTTGCTGCCTTCATTACTCTGTGTTTCGGTAATGTATGTATGTATGTATGTACCTTCCCTTTTCTCTGACGGCAACATTCATGAGACAAACATATACTTGATAATATAACACACACATACACAGACACACCTACACACACACACACACACACACACACACACACACACACACACACACACACACACACACACACACACACACACACACACACACACACACACACACACACACACACACACACACACACACACACACACACACACACACACATACACACGCGAAAACGAAAACACTAAAAATAACATTCATTTTCATGCAAACGAGGAAACTACGAAACACAATTTAACAGAACTCCAAGAAGAAAAAATACGAACATTCTCTCTCAGGCAAAATATTCTTGGTAATGGTTCACCTGAGCGTCGTTAAAGAGAGACACAAGTCACCCACTCTTGCACACGGTTAATCTGGTTCACACAAATATGGACACCTTAATTGAGGCGCTTCGCATTATCCTGGCGGTGGCGTGGCGGCGAGGCAACAAGGGCAAGGGACGGGTGAAAGGTAAAGGGTGAAGGGTGAAAATGTGGCAAGAACAGGGTGTAAGGTGGAGTATATATATATATCTAGGATGGAATGTTTATTGTCTTTCCTGCGTTGTGCGGCAAATTATACGTGTTGTTATAGTGTTGACGATGTTACAAGAGAACCAAAGGACAGTGATAGGAAAGTATGGGTTTATCGTACTAAGGAAAAGGTACAAAATAGGGAGGAGTCTAATCCTGATAATACCTGGATGTCGTCTCGTTTAAGGTTTAGTGCCGTCTACTTTAAGTCCTGCAGCTTCTTTATGACAAGCCAAACAGCATTTCGGTGAGCACAGGAAAAAAAAAGTCTTCCCCACGACGCTCTTTCACATCAACCTAATTCTGTCAAATTGTCCAGATAAAGAGGCAGTAACATAGACTGGTTAAGAGATAAGAGAGGAGAAAAAAATCTATGAAAGCGAGAAAAACTACGACATTCAGTTGGAGGCGTCAAGAGTCTGAGGGAGCGACAAGCGAGACGACGAAGGCCACCCAGACACTCACATTACTGCATTCATTCCTCGGGCGTGTAAAGCGACGAGTGTACATGAGAGGGAATCCCGCTTGTTACTACTTATTACCATAGTAGGTACCGGGAAGCGGGTAGGGGGTGCCTCGGGACTCGTGGTGGCCGGTGGGGGGCGAAACGAGGCTTCTGGCTAACGATGACTGTTACCAATGACACTCGTTCAGCCACCAACACCGTCCATCCATCCTCATTACCCGTCGGCCGGCCGTTCTACCCATCGCCGGTGAGGTGGTGTCCCCTTCACCCGACCACGGCACGTCCCCAGGCTAAGGATCGCTCCTAATTTATACGTCTGGCCAGATCATCTATGGTTTTGTGTAACCTGTAGATGAGTCCCGCTGCTGGAGGTCGTTGGATGGGTCGCAAAGAAAATAAATTGATGCTGAGGTACCTGGAGTGGTGGTGGTCATGGTGGTGGTAACCGGTAGTTGTATGGTGAATAAGGTGGAGAGGGAGAGGGGACGGGGGTGGACAGAAGAGCAGAGTGTTAGTGGCGGCTGGACATACCAGATGAAGAAGATAAGATTGTCAAGACGTGAAGGGGACACAGGCGGTGACGGGCTGAAGGGGAGAGGATGTGGTAAATGACTGGAAGGGAGGAGGTTGTCGTGATGCTCTTGACCTTAATGAAGTTAGCTGCTTGGGTAGTGTTGTAATGACTGCAGTGTACCGTTTCGTAGAGTTTCTAGCTTGGTGATTCGAGGTACAAGGAAACATAGGCTGCGTAATCGTCTCATTTACACGCACACCGCTGAACTGATAACACGTGCACACTCATAATAAAGATCCTGAGGCGTATAAGTGACTGTAGTTAACACGGAAGCAGTGTGTTAATTATCTCTAGTGTATCAACTTTCCAACACATCAATCCAGGTGACATAAGGAGGAGAGAGTCGTAACTCTTCAACAAGACTGAAGGGGACGGTTTTAAGCTGGTTTTCGCGGTAATTGTGGTGGTGCGGGATTGAAAACCTGGACTACAGCATTATGACCGCTGGCTAAGCAAGAGGAGAATGCTTTAGTCTCTGTTCAAAGGAAGGACCGTGCGTGTGGGCCTGAGGGATGATTATGACCGATGGAGACAGTGAGTGGTACGGATGGCTCTTATGTGTTAATTTTCATTTTCATTCTGGCTTCTGAACCACGAGATTAAACTTAAGAGAAGCACTTAAGACACAACAACAACTGTGTGCAAAATGATATTTTAGAGGTGTGAGGTTGTTAGATATCTTCTAGACTTGCACGCAAGGGATAAAACACGACC
>JAXIVD010002378.1:20000-25000 GCA_036785275.1 Cancer borealis | reverse complement strand
AGAGGACCAGGAGGAGAAAGGAGGGGGTGGTCCTACCCAGTGCATCTTCTCTTAAACGCTTCTTCTCGCTCATAATTAAACTAATCAGCTTATTGGCACTTTAAACTTCAATCGAGGTGAGGCCGCGAAAGGTGGGCCAGGCGTGGCAACAAAGGACCTTAGGTACTTGCTTCACGCGGTCGACAGTCGTCAGGGCGGCCTGAGGGACGGTGGGTTATTCATTGCCACAGCATAAGGAAAGGTGACTATAAAACAACCTTGTTAAACCGAGTACACCAGTTGTTTGATTACGGATTCCTCGCGTAACGAGAAGATGGGATTTTGCCGAGATAAGGTTGGTGGTTGGCAAGGCTCCGGCAGCAGATGACCCTTGGATAACACGGTCAGAACAATTTTTCGCCCCATGCAGGAGCGGAGGCCGTCGTGCTGCAATGCATTTCAGTATAGAACGTAATGCAAAGAAAAATAATAATGAAAGCGTTCTTTTTAGAGTGGAGTGGTAACAAAAAACAAGTGAATTGCGGTTCGGCTGGAGTACTATTGAAAGCTTTACATGCAAAGTGAATGATCATCAATTTTTCCATAAGTGCATTGATTCAAAGCTTTGTCTGAGATTGAAAAATTTCTGCAGCATACACACATGATTCTTTGAAGATGTGACGAACTAAATCAACCCGCAAAATTAGTTTTGGCAGAGTAATGAAATGCAAGGACCTCACATTTGGCAAACACTTATTCCTCATACATTTCATGTCCTTTCGCATGAGGTGATTATCGGTACTTGAAATGACTGGAGTTGATAA
Source organism: Cancer borealis (assembly GCA_036785275.1). NCBI lineage: Eukaryota > Metazoa > Arthropoda > Malacostraca > Decapoda > Cancridae > Cancer > Cancer borealis. The sequence goes on along the minus strand of JAXIVD010002378.1, from coordinate 24,197 downwards.
CACTTTCACGGTATTACAAACTATTTGGACAGATTATGGACAGAGCCACAAGTGTTTTTAAAGAAAAAAAAAATAATTGGAAAAGGAAGGGAGATCAGCCGTGAAGATGAAAAACATGGACGGAAGACCATTACTCGGTCCTGGAGCGCAAAGTGGTTGCCCAGCAGGAGGCAGTGCTCGAGGCAGCGGTGTGGGTATATATATACCTGGCCATACCGCCCCTTACCAGCCGACAGAGGTGTGGGTTTGAGGTTTGTATGTGAAAATTGAAGCAGATACTACAAATTTCTGTATCACACCGTTATTTTCTAGTTTAGCAGAACATCACGTAGGTTCTTGAAATGTTACATGAGCTACATCTTCAACAAGCAAAAAGTGTAAGACAAATTTTGGCAAGTGTTATACATCGCAACGAAACACTAAAAACTTAAACAAATTCCCTTACGAGTATGTCTTCTGCAAATCAATGGCCATAAATAAAATCAGGAATGTCCGTTAGATTGCCACACTGTAGAAGTATAATAAAAAAAAATACGATCTTCTATTCTTAACGGGAGGGCAACATAACGATCAATTACAGTCTCTCTTGTTGGACGGCGTCAGAGATACGACCAGTTCTAGGTAAAGTGGCGGAGATAATGACATCTAAACTTCCACAACGATGGCCGACGCCCCAGGACAATGAACGCACATCACCTGGGTGCAAATGTTCACTTGGAGGAGATACACTTTCGCCGTAATCCAACCATCGCCCACTATTACTGGTGAATCTCCTGCAAGTTGTTCTCATTGTTCTCAGAGGAGTAAACCAGGAATGTCGTAAAATAGTAATAGTAAAGGCAGTACGTCAGTATACTTATGTTCCTTCTAGTCCACCTTCATTTTACGTGTACAGGTGAGTTTTCTGTCTCGAGTATTTTTTTTTTCTCCTTTAATAAAAAAAAAGTACACGAGGCAGTTATTTTTGAATACTTGTGGCGGAAAAAGAGCAACAATATTTGGTTTAACATGGCGTGGATGAAGGGTAAGTAGGGTTGTAACCATGACCATTACATGACATGTGCTTCGCTTTCCTCTTGTACACTCGAGATCCACAGTTTCTGACCCTCCTCTATCAGTGGTGAAGATTAGTCCAGGATCCTTTCTGAACGTCGGCTCACTCTAACTATCATGAGTCAACTAACAAACGAACACACAATCTTGTGAGCGATTCGAGGCTTCGCTCTAAAGGATTCACATTTCAGTCATCTTGCTGAATGTAGTATACTAGGAATCATAGTATGGATATAAAGAAGACATTGCGTATGTATCAGACCTGGATATAACCTTTTTGTTCTCTGCATTGCATTCATTGCAAATATATGGAAACTAAAAAACGTTCAAGGATTACCATTACTGTATTAGAAATGGAATGAAAAATTACCAATCCATCTTGATAAATTATGTAAGGTTTTCAGTGTGTTTGCGCGTGTGATTCTGTGTGTATAGGCAAGTGAGACAAGGATGGTATTTGCTTTTTCATGTGTGTGTGTGTGTGTGTGTGTGTGTGTGTGTGTGTGTGTGTGTGTGTGTGTGTGTGTGTGTGTGTGTCTAGAATGTTTATATATTCATGTGCATCCATGCGTCCATTTATGTGCGTTGACGTTGTCACACGACTGCTTAAAAAGGTCTCGAAAATATGTCTTCGGTTATACCTTGTGTTAATGAATCACCAACACTGGCGACCAACTGCTTTGTCTGGGAGTTTCCCTTTCTCCCAATGGCTATGGATGGATATATTTTGGTTGTGAGTACAATACTGCATTGTAATTATATAGATTATTAACTATATGCTATGATTCCTTAAAATCAATGATCTACGTAATGTAACATTGTTACAAAATGGCACATAGAGAGCGAAGCCTCGATTGTTTGAGTGTGTGTTCGTGCGCTTGTTGTCTCGTGATAGTTAGAGTGAACCGACGTTCAGAAAGGACCCTGGACTTATCTTCACCACTGATAGAGGAGGGTCAGAAACTGTGGATCGCGAGTGTACATACACACACATACACACATATACAAGCGCGCGCGCACACACACACACACACACACACACACACACACACACACACACACACACACACACACACACACACACACACACACACACACACACACACACACATACACACACAATACAAATACAAGTATCATCAAAATTGATAATGGGACGAAAAGAGGTCATAGTAATCTACAGCGTGACCTAAAGGTTGCTTGAGATTACCTGAAGAAAATCCTAAATGAGGAAGGAGAGGCGGTGTAGTAGCTTCAAGCGTTCATTAGGCTAGACTCTAGAGTGACCGGATGGAGGAGCACATGCGCTACATCAAAGCTGGCAGCAGCGGGCAGAGACAATACCCCTCCTGCCACTCTCCAACAGTCCTTGACGCGATGCCAGCTAGCAGTATCTCGTCTCTCGCCTCCTATTCATTTTTATCAGTAGTCATTGCGTTCATCTATTTATCAAATAAAGATATTAAGAGGTAAATAAACCATAGCCTATTGTAATCGGAGGTAAATAAAAAAAAACTGGAAACACAACAGGTTATGAACTTATGGTTAGGTTAAGGGGAGGGAAGCAGGAAACAGCGCGTTGTAGCAGGAGTGCTACTGTGTTTTGTTTACAGTTTCTTATTTACCTCCGATTACAGTAGGCTATGTTTTTTTTTACATTTTATTGTCTTTATTTAATAAATAAATAAACGCAATGACTACTGATAAAAGGGAACAAGAGGCGAGAGACGAGATACTGCTAGCTAGCAGCACGTCAAGGACTAATGGCGAGTGACGGGGGTGTATAGAATCTGTTATTTTAGATGTCTTCGCCGGTATGTTCCACTGGGTAGGGAAGGAGAAAGAGTGGAGGCGAGGAGAGGGACGCCACAGATGGCGAAAAAAAAGGAAAAAGAGAATGCTAGAAAGAGGGTAGGTAGGTAATTCTGACTTGGTCGTTCATCTGTAAAGGACGACTCAGCCTACACCACACACGCTTGTAAACCTGACTACATAAATTATATGGTACTTGAATAAACGCACACGCACACACAAAAAGATACACAATTTTACAGCTTTCATACACTCTTCATTATAACATTTACAAACATTCATATGTAATCCCAAATGTCAGTAGCCAAAATAAACGTGTGCGCGACCTCTATGAAGGTGACCGCAAAAGGAAGGAAGGTGGAGGTGGACGTAGAGGCGGAGAGTAAGATAAACTGTCCCTCGATGATTCTAGCGGTGTGCAAAAATAGATAAAATAAATGAAGAAATAAAACACAGCCTTCAAATCATCTATCACCGTCAACACACACCTTCCCGCCTCACTACAAATTAGCAGAGGAACCGAATCCGATTGCGCCCGAAATATCCCTAGACCGATTACGGCTGATGAAATTAATCGTTGTACGGCGATGACGATAATGGGTCCACTCCATCACTGTCGCTGGTGGAGGAGAAGTGAGAAAGTGAGAGAGAAAAGGAGAGGGAGGGATGTACCAATGAGGCGTGGCAAAGAAAAAAGAGTGAAAAGAGGTTAGGGCAGGACTCACAAGAAAGAGAAGTGCAACTCCTGTTTTTTTCCCCTGGTAATCCTAAGTTTCTGACATGAGGCGTTCATACCTTTCATGAGTTGTTCATCACCTTGCCAGCTAAACACTTACAGCAGGCAGACAAGGTGTGTATCTGATGCTGCGGCGGCTGGTGATGCAATAAGACGCTGATTCACCCTTGCAATGAGGTGACGATGTCTACCACTCATCAGGGTTGGTCTGTGGCTTTTGGTGAGCGCATGAAGGTTATGTTACCTCTGTGCTATGCTACCACTACTGGTCTGTCACTTGCGAGTCTCATAACCACAATGGGCTACGCCTACCTGTGGACGAAGTTGCGGTGGTGATAGGTGTCCAGGTATCTTTCTTAATCACTCAATCTCTCTGTGTCGTCTTTATCAGACCTCACCGATGATACTTGCGAGGTGTCATTGAGAGCCCTGTCTGCTGCGCCATTGTAACTCACCTCACTTGAAGAATATTTTGTTATCATCGGGGGAAGAAGGTTTCCAGCAATGAATGAAACCCATTATAACAGATATGGATAAAGTTTCAGATGTGGTTATCTTAGAGATTTGATAAGATAAAGTATGGATGTTACAGTCTT
>JAXIVD010002378.1:12500-15000 GCA_036785275.1 Cancer borealis | reverse complement strand
TCCTGGCGTATTGGTCTCGGCGGCCACAGTTGGTGCAGTGTCTTTCACAGCCGGGCACTTATCTGTAGGGCCGTGTGGGCGGGCATAGCACTGGCCACTGGGGACAGCGGGTCTGGAAGGTGGAGTCACAGCAGCTGCTTTCTTTGTCCTCTCTGCTTCTTGTAAATGGAAGTGACGCACAGCTGAGAGGGTGGGACCACGAATAGCAGAGGTGGCCTTCCTGGTGGCTTCGTAACGCCTACAGGTGTTGACCACATCCTGTAGTGAGGCAGTCGTGTCGAGAGAGGTGAGCCTCCGAACGAGTTCCTCGTCTCTCACAACCTCCAGGGCAGACGTCAATTTCTTCTGCTATGTGCTTGAGCCGGACATAGAAGTCAGAAAAAGACTCTGTCTTGAGCTACTTGCAACCAACTAGTTCCCTACGACGTAAAGCCTCTTTGCGAAGGCTCTTGATGTGTCCCTGTAGTGCGTCCAAGACTTCCTCCACTGTCTTATCTGTGGCAGGAGGAATATCAAGTGTGTGCTTCAACACTCTCTGTGTCTCCAAAGTCAGGCACACTCTCAGCTGAATGAGTTGTTTCTTTCGTGGAAGCTTGAACAGGTCTACCATAACAAAGTAATCATCCTAGCGGCGTCTCCACTCGCGGAATACTTGAAAAGTTGCGTCCGCCTGGAGAGGAGGGTGGATTCTGTGCGACTGCCTTCTGTGGGGGAGGCATGCACGAGTTTGTGGAGAGGCTTGCTGCAGGTAGTACCAACCGCCGGAGAGGTCGTGGTGGCGGGTGCAACTGTGCTTGTAGCGTCGGGTTGGGAAGAGGTGGTTTGAGACGAGGTGGGAACGAGTAGCTGAAGTAATGCCGTGAAGCGTGAATTTTTCTTCTGTCGGCGAAATTCATCGGCTTGGTGTCTCCTGGCCTCGTCCTGTTGTCTTATATGCTCCAAATACTAGACTATGTGAAGCAGGTGTGCGGGGTGTGTTGGGTGTAAGTAGTGGGGTGTTAGGTGTCAGCCTCGGAGCCTATGCATCCTCAGGATTCGAGGTGGTTTACCTTCCCTGAAATACGACGGGCAGCTACGCGTCGCTTTACATTTAGATATATATTTTTGGTTCTTAGCTGCGAACTGGCTAGGGTGAAGGTAATTTGCCAAGGCATCATGGCCGACTCGGGTATCAAATCCGGGATCTCTCAGTTGCCAGCTCGGCTGGCAACTCTACCACTACTAACATCTCTACTATCATCACCACTTTCAATACCACTATTATCGAGGGGTGGCGTGGTGTAGTGGAAGCACACTCGGCCGGCATCCGAGAGAGCGCGGTTTCGATTCCTGAGTCGGCCTCGATGTCTTTGGCAAAATGTCCTTACCTTCGCCAGTTCACAACTAAGAACTAGAAACAGTTACCTGAATGTAAAACCGACACGTGACTGCCTGTCGTATTTCAGGAAAGTTTATGAACACCTTGTAGGAGGATGCATATAGCTCCTATGTTGGGCCGGGTGAAGTGCTGCTGAGAGCGAGCTTAGACATGAGTTAAGATGCTCATACAGGTCTGATACTGACCAAAAAGCCTGGATGCATGCATATGTGAGTCCAACTTAAGTTCGTAAGGGTTTAGATTTACCCAAAGCTACAAACAAAATAACCACTTTTGTTATCACTAGCAATGCTACTATTTCTACCGCCACCACCACCATGACCAATATCATCAATGAATCAGTACACAAAAAAGAAATTGACTAAACAGTTACAGTAATTGAATTGCAAGTTCAAACAGTCATGTTTGTATTAAGGAATGCACACCAACATATACTTATACTTACTGAAAACGAACAGACCAAGGTACTGCGCAGCACCCATCGCAGTTATGATGAACTTAATAAATATATATGTTTCGACGTTCGGGGACGCAGCAATTAGGAAGGATGAGGAAATGAAGAGGAGGTAGCAATCAGCAGCATCGGTCTACGCCCTAACCTGGTGACGAGAATATGAGTAAGTATGATGCTCATTACATAGTTAGTGTGTTCATAGAGATTGTTATAAAAATATCAATAAGATAGATTTCATATGAAAAGGCATAATAATCCTTACAAGTCAAAGAAGTAGCCAAAAAACACATGGCCAAACAATTTCCGATCATGACGATTGACTGCGTGCTGGAGTAGAGGACGCGCCGCTCACACACCAGGTCCACTGTCACCATCAGAATAAGTCATTAGTCACTCCTTAATTAAGTAACTTTATCCTCATGCAGCATAGAGCACCAGCAAGAACACAGAGACATAAAGAAGCCTTTGATAAGCGTCTGAACAGCACACAACAGCTGAAGCCTCACCTCCGTGACGACGGTCGACTGGTACTGCGTCAAGTTGAAGTCTCTTGAGTAACAATTGATGGTGTGGTTAGAGTCCCCGCCAAGAGACCACCTATTGGCCATGGCGGCGTCGTAGCCCATCTCAACCGCCGCTGTGTAGTTGTAGTCGTACATGTAGCAGCT
>JAXIVD010002378.1:0-5000 GCA_036785275.1 Cancer borealis | reverse complement strand
TTCCGTAAAAGCCGATCTACTGGTGATCTTCTTGCTTTCCTAACTGAATCTTGGTCATTCTCTTTTAGGGACTTCGGTGAAATCTTTGCTATCGGCCTTGACATATCGAAAGCCTTCGATAGAGTCTGTCTGGTATAAATCTTTACTTTCTAAACTACCCTCCTACGGATTCTATCCTTCTCTCTGTACCTTCATCTCCAGTTTCCTTTCCGACCGGTCTATTGCTGCTGTAGTGGACGGTCACTGTTCTTCTCCTAAAACTATCAACAGTGGTCTTCCTCAGGATTCTGTCCTATCACCCACTCTCTTGTTATTATTCATCAATTATCTCCTAAATCTGACTCAATGCTCTATCCACTCCTATGCTGATGACACCACCTTGCATTTTTCAACGTCGTACAACAGACGCCCAACCCAACAAGAATTAAATGACTCAAGGCGAAATGCTATAGGACGCTTAATTTCTGATCTTTCACTAGTTTCTGATTGGGGCAGAGCAAACCTTGTTTTGTTCAATGCCTCAAAAACTCAGTTTCTACAACTATTTACTCGACATAACCTTCCAGATAACTATCCCCTCTTCTTCAATGACACTCAACTTCCCCCTCTCCTCCACATTAAACACATTCGGTCTATCCTTTACTAAAAATCTAAACTGGCAATTTCCTATCTCTACTCTTGCTAAATCAGCTTCCAAGAAGTTAGGTGTCATATAGCGTCTGCGTCCATTTTTCTCTTCCTCTCAGCTGCTTGCTCTGTACAGGGGCCTTATCCGCCCATGTATGGAGTACGGCTCTCATGTCTGGGGGGGCTCAACTCATACTGCTCTTTTAAACAGGGTGGAGTCTAAAGTTTTTCGCCTAATCAACTCTTCTCCTCTAACTGACTGTCTTGAGTCTTTAAGTCACCGCCGCAATGTTGCATCTTTATCTATCTTCTACCGCTATTTTCATGCTGACTGCTCTTCTGAACTTGCTAACTGCATGCCTCCCCCCTCCCGCGGCCTCGCTGCACAAGACTTTCTATTTCTTCTCATCCTTATTCTGTCCATCTACCTAATGCAAGACTTAATCAGTATCTTCACTCTTTCATCCCTTATACTGGTAAACTCTGGAACTCTCTTCCTTTGTCTGTTTTTCCATCTGCCTATGACTTAAACTCTTTCAAAAGAGGAGTGTCAAGACACCTCTTATACTAAATTGGACTTCCCCCCCATGTCTATATTTCTCCTACTGTCCTCTTTACAGGGTCTGGCGACAAACGGGATTTTTTTTTATACATGATTTATTTTTCCCTTAGCCTGTACCCTTTTAATGTAATAATAAAAAATAAAATATAATCGTGGGTATTTCCCTCTCTCTCTCTCTCTCTATCTATGTATCTATCTATCTATTACTATGATTGAAGGCAGAAAAGGCTGTCACGTGGTGGGTTCTCGGAATTGAAGAAAATTGATGAAAAATACTGATATTTATGAATGAACTTACACCTTGCATGAAACTATTCAAAGAAATTTTTAAATAAAAATAGCTTCCTTTATTTGGAAGAATCATGATACAATGTTACAGTATATTTAAAGCCTCTAATCACTCCCCATAAGACACACGGACACATATTTGCTTGTCTTATGTACTAATAAATTAAAGTGAATTTAACGGTAACTTACGTACACTGTATTTACAGAATTAATATATTACATAATTCACGTTTAGTCAGTGTGATAGAAATATTACTTAAAACAAAAATAAAGTTCTAACCTGCGTTGTTGGACCTTCACAGAGGTGACGAGCGACTTCCGTCCTTTCACGTCACAGATCACTAACTTACTACCTACATACAAACTGTGCTGCGACGGCTGCGGCTGCACATGATATGGCTCACCTTGCAACATTATGCGGCTGGCAAAAGTCATGCACTTGCGACCATGTTCAGATTTTATTTTGTGGTTTTAAGTGTTAAAATACAAGGAGTCGAATATCACTTTTGTATATAAATTTTTGTCTCCAGTGTGTGTGTGTGTGTGTGTGTGTGTGTGTGGTGTGTGTGTGTGGGTGTGTGTGTGTGTGTGTGTGTGTGTGTGTGTGTGTGTGTGTGTGTGTGTGTGTGTGTGTGTGTGTGTGTGTGTGTGTGTGTGTGTGTGTGTGTGTGTGGTGTGTGTGTATGTGTGTGTGTGTCTCTCTCTCTCTCTCTCTCTCTCTCTCTCATCTCTCTCTCTCTCTCTCTCTCTCTCTCTCTCTCTCTCTCCTCTCTCTCGATTTCTCTTTTCCTTCTGAACAATTTAGGGTAAAAACTGCATTAAAAATAACTATTTTCAACTCTACCAAAAGAAAACAGACCTTCAAAGCTGACAGAATACTTCCCTTGTGATAATCATGTTCCCCAAATCTAAGGAAATTCTACGTAGCTGGCAACAATGACAACGCACTAAATGATTATGCTGAACATGCAACTGCAGCTCAAACTCACCTGGGAAAAAATCTCGTACGGCCTCAGGTTGATCTTACTTGATTTAGAAGTTAAATTTCAACAGGTGCATCAAATATGAAATACGTTTCTACATAGTTACATATCTTCAATATCCAAAACAAAATATTTGATATGTTTTTTCATGAATCGTAGCTACGTAAACACCTGCTAACGTCTTAATGTGTATAATTTTGTTATCATTACATATACAGGTCGGACTAATTTTGAAGTTTCTTAAAGGAAAGACCTAAAAATCATGTATATATATATAAGATTAAATTGCATAAGTTAATATGTAATCATTAGATTAACACGAAACAAAGTGTTGAAGTTAACGCTGACGTGCCAAGAGTAACCAAGGTTGTCCACAGCAGGTGACCTCAACGTGAAAATGCCAATGAAGATACTTATTTTCTCCCTCCATCTTTTCATTCATACCATCCACATTTTTGTCTGTATGTGTGTATAACATTATAAAAGTACACACACACACACACACACACACACACACACACACACACACACACACACACACACACACACACACACACACATACACACACACACACACACACACACACACACACACACACACACACACACACACACACACACACACACACATGATATAAAAATTCTACTTACAACAGCCAATATCTAGCTAGAAGCAAGCTAGAAGTAAGAACATTTTTACTATTTCAACAAAATGTGTGATTGTCAACAATAATGATGGTGAAATGGTAGATATTAATGTACAGTAGTTGTAGTTATGCATGTGCATTATACTAAGTTTTATATTCTTGTAGTAAAATCTTAGTTCAGTGTCCATGACCATTAACTCATTGTATAATAAATAATTGTCCGTCAAGGAGATCAGCTCGACGGACCGTATGCTAGTTAACTGTATGTACTTGTATTGCAAATATTGTCATCTTTCCTAGCAATAAAAATTTACTTACTTACTTACTTACTTACACACACACACACACACACACACACACACACACACACACACACACACACACACACACACACACACACACACACATACACACACACACACACACACACACACACACACACACACACACACACACACACACACACACACACTAGTATGATATGCTTTCAGAAAGGTAGTTGGAAGGAAGTAGAAAAGGAATTTCATGCATAACATTATTAAAGTGCAAAGAACAGCCGCGAGATGGGTAACTAGTCTGAGAGATCTTAGCTATGAAGAAAATTTGATACAACAACTACAGCTACCAGCATTACAAAAGGAGAAAAAGTAACCTGATCCATGCTGTATAAATTAATCGAAGGTAAAGAAATTATTGGCATTAATGAATATATAGTACCTAGACAATATTCTTCAAGAGTACACAATAAAAAATAAAAAATAAAATTACGAAATCAAGAATGATGTGACGAAATTCAAGTTTCTACACTGCGTAAGATATTAGTGAAAAACTCGTTTATTACCGTAAGATATTGTGTGCTAAAATCATTCACAGTTTTAAAGGGGTATATGATAAAATAGCTATAAAAAATTGGACACAAAGATCTCGCAACTATACTGTTAAAAGATTAGCTTAGAACAGTCTCAACAACATAAATTCTGCGTCATATCTCTCAATTGTACTACACCTATTCAGTATACTTTAATCTTTGGATAAAGAGCCTAAACTAGTACCAAACTATTAACAAAACACATCTAATAATCTTACTAAGCACTCTATCACACCTGTACCAAATTTTTTTTTTCAAAAACATTCAACAATACACCCATCCAACCATGAATATTTCCCTTTACCTCTACATTTAAAAGTCTTTCAAAAATATTAAGTTCTCTCCATAGCTGCTTTCTTTTCAACCAACATTGTACCATCCTCTGTCTTCACCCTTTCTTCATATCAAGATGTTCCCTTTCCTCTCCTCCGCACTTCTTTCCAGAACATCATATTCTCATTGAGGTGTTCAGTCATAATGATGATGCTACTGATAATAATGATGAAGATAATAACAATAATTATAATGATAATAACAATAATAAAACAACAAAAATATAATGATATATATATATTTATATATATGTATATATATATATATATATATATATATATATATATATATATATATATATATATATATATATATATATATATATATATATATATATATATATATATATATATATATATATATATATTAGCAGAGGTATCCGGTGTTTCCCGGGAGAATAACAGCATATATGACGGGTATTAAATATCACGAATTTCAAAAGTTAGATTTTTCAGCATTTGACCCGTGGAAGACACAAAGGAGGTCCCACTGAGTACCCCCTCCAAGTTTTAGCTCCATCACATTTAGATAGGTAATTTCTATCGTTTTTACCTAAAATACAAACTAAAGGTAAGTAGTTAATCTACTTGGGAATATATATATATATATATATATATATATATATATATATATATATATATATATATATATATATATATATATATATATATATACATATATATATATATATA
>JAXIVD010002377.1:37500-61198 GCA_036785275.1 Cancer borealis | reverse complement strand
GCCACCCTACCTATCCTCAGGACAAACATACATAAAGGCATTTTAATACGTACAGGTTAGGTTAGGTTAGGTTAGGTTAGGTTAGGTTAGGTTGGGTTGGGTTGGGTTAGGTTAGGTTGGGTTAGGTTAGGTTAGGTTAGGTTAGGTTAGGTTAGGTTAGGTTAGGTTAGGTTAGGTTAGGTTAGGTTAGGTTAGGTTGGGTTGGGTTGGGTTAGGTTAGGTTGGGTTGGGTTGGGTTGGGTTGGGTTAGGTTAGGTTGGGTTGGGTTGGGTTGGGTTAGGTTAGGTTAGGTTAGGTTGGGTTGGGTTGGGTTGGGTTGGGTTGGGTTGGGTTGGGTTAGGTTAGGTTGGGTTGGGTTGGGTTGGGTTGGGTTAGGTTAGGTTGGGTTGGGTTGGGTTGGGTTAGGTTAGGTTAGGTTAGGTTAGGTTGGGTTGGGTTGGGTTAGGTTAGGTTGGGTTGGGTTGGGTTGGGTTGGGTTAGGTTAGGTTGGGTTGGGTTGGGTTGGGTTAGGTTAGGTTAGGTTAGGTTGGGTTGGGTTGGGTTGGGTTGGGTTAGGTTGGGTTGGGTTGGGTTGGGTTGGGTTGGGTTGGGTTGGGTTGGGTTGGGTTAGGTTAGGTTAGCTTAGGTTAGGTTAGCTTAGGTTAGGTTAGCTTAGGTTAGGTTTAGTTAGGTTAGGTTAGGTTATTTGAAGTTGAGGTTAAGGTACAGTACTTGGGTCTGTTACTTTCACTATGTAAAACGAAAAAAAATGAAAAAAAAATAAATTGAAAAAAATGAAAAATCTACGTGCCAACATGGATTTTTGGGTCAAATATCCAACTGTTTACTGACAGAAATCTCTCCACGCCCGCAATCCTCCGGCGGGCGTCTCCCTCGTAACAACCTCACACGGAATGCAGCATGAATGACGTCAGTAGTAGTAGTAGTAGTAGTAGTAGTAGTAGTAGTAGTAGTAGTAGTAGTAGTAGTAGTAGTAGTAGTACGAGAAGGAGATAGGAGGAGGAGGAAGAGAGGAAGAGAGGAGGAGGAGGGAAGGAGGGAGGAAGGAGGAACGAAGGAAGGAGGAAGAGAGGGAGGGAGGCAGGGAGGGAGACAGGGAAGAAGATTATTACTATCATTATCATTATTATTATCATTATCATTATCATCATCATTATCGGTTCATCATACCCACAGGCACACACCCGCAGTACTGCCGCCCGAGGCCTCTAAACTCTACTTCAAGGGCGAGGTAGAACTATTATAACACGAGGCAAGGAATAACATGTATAACTAATCGAATAGGAAGAGACGAGTTAATAGAAGGTGTGAATCTGTTTAGTTTTGTAGCGACATCATGCAGTTATTACGGGCGCTGTTTCTATATGTGTGTGTGTGTGTGTGTGTGTGTGTGTGTGTGTGTGTGTGTGTGTGTGTGTGTGTGTGTGTGTGTGTGTGTGTGTGTGTAGGCGTGATAGGTATCATACTGCAGTAGTGTATGCCAATCAATTACTCTCTGTTTCATCTATACCTAGGAAAAATGACAGTGTTGTTTCATCTATAGTTGTAAGGAAATAATAATAATATAACCCATGTCATAAAAACAATTGAACTTTCAGATTAGTGCATGAAGTTATGTTTCTGTAATATATAAATAACTTTGTCACGTATTATAAAATTTCACTTTTTTTTCATCTAGTAAGTAAAAAACGTGATTATTATATTGAACAACGTAACGCTATTAAAGTCGGTGTGTAGAAGGAAGGAAAGGTTGTCTATACATATATTAGTAAATCTTTAGTACCGCCGACTGACTGAACATTGATAAGCAGGAAGGAAGGGCAGAGGCAGGACAAGGTAACACATGCAAACAGTAAACTATGAACATCCCAAACAGGTGCAGTGACGTCACGCCCATCCACCCACCCACCCACCTACCCTACCTTACCCTACCCTACCCTACCCTACCTTACCCTACCCTACCCTACCCTACCCTACCCTACATCCACCGCCTCAAGACATCTCCGGGCCTGAAGGACGCAGCCTCACCCTTCAAGGTCTACACACCCACTTTAGGCCTACGAGGTGTTGCCGCGCCCAGGGCCACCAACCCACCAACCCACCAACCCACCACCCAAAACAATGAAAAAAAGGTTCAGCCCGCGGCAAGGCCTGGGAGGAGGAGGAGGACGAGGCTGGGTTGCTACAGAGTGTGTTAAGTCACGTCACGAAGACTCCCCCGCCGCGCCCACTCCACCTGTCACCCTAATGCACGGCGCCCCCACCTTCACCCTTCACCTCACCCACCCACCTATCCAGCCTGGCGCCAAACACGCCCAATTACCGCCCGCCCACACCAGTTCCTGTCCCCGACGCCACCGACCGACGCTTCGGCTCAGTGTTTGGTAACCACAGACCACCGCATCCCCCCCTCCCCCCCACGGTGAGTGTGTGTGTGTGTGTGTGTGCTGTGTGTGTGTGTGTGTGTGTGTGTGTGTGTGTGTGTGTGTGTGTGTGTGTGTGTGTCGACATACTCCCGCACTTACACAATCCGAACCATACATACATACATAACAGATGTGCACATGGCTGATATCCTTGGTTTCATGTATATATACACATGTAGACGGGATAAGCTATACATACATACATACATACATACATGATATGCTATATGACGGTGCACACAGGAAGAGAGAGTGCACATAGAGAAGAGCAAAAGGTGCACATAAGGAAGGACAAAACATACATACAAACAATACTCAAAATACACATGTACGCGGAATTTATGTATACTTCGGGAACCAATGTTTGCAAAAATTTCACCATGTGCACACAGAATATATCTTTGGTGCACATGAAGATGAAAGGTGCACACGCGGCAGGGTGAGGAGTATACAGGGTGACAGGTATACATAATAATAGGGAAGTATACATGGGGAAGGGTGGGTTGGGTGGGGGAAGGAGGAGGAGGAGGAGGAGGAGGAGGAGGAGGAGGAGGAGGAGGAGGAGGAGGAAGAGGAAGAGGAAGAGGAAGAGGAGGAGGAGGAGGAAGAGGAGGAGGAGGAGGAAGAGGAGGAGGAAGAGGAGGAGGAGGAGGAGGAGGAGGAGGAGGAGGAGGAGGAGGAGGAGGAAGTAGGAAGCAGCCCCGTTAACAGGTGGAGGAAGGATAGATGAGAGGAAGAAAAATGGGGAAAAATGGGGGAAAATAATAGAAATAGGAGGTATAGAAAAGAGGGATAGAAGGAATGGGGGAATTGAAGGAATAAGTGATAGGGAAAGAAATGGGGAAAAATAAGAAATGGGAGAATGAGGAAAACAATGAATGGTGGGAAAGAGGGAGAGAAAAAAATGGGGAAGTTGAAAGGAATAAGTAATAGGGAAAAGAAATGGGGAGAAACAAGAAATGGGAGAATGAGGGAAATGGGTAATGCAATAGAATAAAGAAATGGGATGAATAAAGGACAATGTGAGAGAGAGAGAGAGAGAGAGAGAGAGAGAGAGAGAGAGAGAGAGAGAGAGAGAGAGAGAGAGAGAGAGAGAGAGAGAGAGAGAGAGAGAGCAGGAGATAAGAGGCATGAAATGGGGAAATAGGAGAATGGGGAATGGGGAAATGTAGGAATTAGTGAAAGTAATGGATATGATGGGAATGAGGGAGAAAGGGAAAGTATGGAATGGGAATTTATGAGGAATGGGTATAGTTAAGGGAGAGAGAGAGAGAGAGAGAGAGAGAGAGAGAGAGAGAGAGAGAGAGAGAGAGAGAGAGAGAGAGAGAGAGAATGTATAGTAAAGAAAGAATAATATGCAAGTACACATAAGGGAGAGCAAAGAGTATACATACATAAAGGTACACATGGAAGAGAGCGAAAGTTTACACAAGGACAGGCAAGAGTGTATACATCAGGGATAGGATGACGGTGTACACATATGGCAGGTAGTGAAGTATACATAAAACAGATGTATACATCATAGACATGTATACATAATAGAATAAGATATATACATAGATATATAACCTGTAGAAGGGCAAGCGGTAATATACAGTTCATAAATATATATAAAAAAAACTAGCTGTGTATACATATAACAGTACAACCCTGCATACATGAGGCATATAATGGTATACATAAGACAGGGTGAGGGTGCAGGCGTGGCAGAGTGATGGGTTACACGTATCAGGGTGAGGCACAAGGGGGTGAGGCGTGTATGGCAGGTAGGGTGATGGGAGCCTGATAGGGGCATGGCAACAAACATACCCAAAAAAAAGGCATAGTAATAATTTTTGGGGCATATTCAATAATTTCGGTGCATCCTTGACAGAGCGAAAGGGTTAACCTAATTACCAGTGCCACGTGTGCCCCCCACAGGTGCCCACACACGGCCCACAGGTGAGAGGCCAGACAGGTGCACTGATGAGGCATGGGGCAGGGGAGGAGAGAGGGGGAGCACCCTTCCCTCGCCCCTTCGCACCTGTCACACCTGTTCTAGCCATCACGTCACCTGGCCATCATCTAATCACCACACACACCCTAAATTACCTCCCTCACACCGTAATTACGTTCGTCACCCAATTTCCGTGGCACTGTGGAGTGACGTCACGGGTCCCAGCCCTTCCCCGCCCAGCCTGTCACACACACCCCCCCACCAGGACCTTCACCATTGAGTGTGGCAAGTGATTGGTTGTGGAAGCCAGAGGGAGAGGGTTTAAATGCCCAGGAAGTGAAGTTTAAATACCCGCTATCGTGTCATGCAGTGAATGAATGAGGAACCACCTCCCTCCGCCCCGACTTTGCACTTTTCGATCGCCTCTGTCGGCCAGGGCAGAGCACTCATGGGGTTCAAAGTTGTTCCCGCGGGTTCTATATGTCTTCACAAACCCGCCACACACCTGCACGCCTCCACATCCCCTTAAATACACCACCAAAACACAAAAATTTCTTACCTGTGCACTGCCAGAGCCTGCGCCTCCTTTCCGCCATTTTGGAATGTGAATACGTCAGAGGACCTTGAGGAGGCTGCCGCTGCTCGGGGAAATTGTCTCGCCCACAATGATCGTTCAGCCGCCCCTCCCTTCTCTTGGCTGCCGCCGCCCTCCCGCCTTCCACACATCACTTGAAACCCTCGCCCTCCCTACTCCACGTCTCCTATCCCTCGGCACTACGATAAAAGTGAACCCCACGCGCGCGGCTCGGTGGTGGCGGGTACGGGGCGGGTCTGAGGTGCGGTCCGCTGCGGCGTGAGACAGGGCGAAGGAGCGGGAAGATCCTGTTGCGCGGGCAGCATCCAGTCTACAGGGGGATGAGGTGATGTGGCCCAGAGACAGCCCAGCCTCGCCTCTCTCATACCCCCCGAAACCCACATGAATTTGGACTGGGGGGGCTTGCGATGCACGAATAATGCACTTCTTCCCCTCACACGCCTCCCCTGGCCCCAGCGCCCCACCCTCAACACAAAAACACACACCCGCGCCATGCCGTTGAGCCTACAAACTCAAATTTCCAAGCCCCGGCAATTTCCAAATTCCAAACAAGTGTAATTTTGGGGATGAAACTAAATTCTATGCGTATTTAGCACTCCAAGGGGTCAGGTTTGGTGTGTAATTTTAGAGGGAGTGCCGCGGGAGTGCCACTGTAACCGCGACGCAAAACCTAATTCTGAAACGCCCTCTTCTGCTCCCCATTTCCACCTCGCCTCCACCTCACACGGGCGTCCATGAGGCACCACCACAAGCAGAACAGTGTCAGCAC
The DNA here is from genome assembly GCA_036785275.1 of Cancer borealis. Lineage (NCBI taxonomy): Eukaryota > Metazoa > Arthropoda > Malacostraca > Decapoda > Cancridae > Cancer > Cancer borealis. The sequence goes on along the minus strand of JAXIVD010002377.1, from coordinate 55,472 downwards.
CTCAGGCCACGAGCACACCACCAACACATAGGCCTATTATACACTCTGGCACGACGAGGCTCTTGTGTAGGCCTAATACACCCCTAGCCCATCACATACACACACGCACACACACACATACACACACATATATACACATACACACATATACACACACACACACACACATACACACACACACACACACACACACAAACAAACACACACACACACACACACACACACACACACACACACACACACACACACACACACACACACACACACACGCACACATACACACACAGATACATACATACACATACATACACACACGCACACGCACACATACATATACTAACAATATAACATAACTCACACACACACACACATACACACACACACACACACACACACACACACACACACACACACACACACACACACACACACACACACACACACACACACTTCCTTGCTCCCAATCTCGCCTTACCCTCTGATCCTATATCCTCAAAATCTAACACACACATACACACACACGTCATATCCCTGACCCACACACACACACACACACACACACACACACACACACACATACACACACACACACACACACACACACACACACACACACACACACACACACACACACACACACACACAACCTAAAAAAAACATTGCTTGTCCTAAACGCAATCAGAAGTACCGGAGTATCACAATGTCTTGCCCCGCCACGCACCGCACCACGCCCCGCCCCGTCACCCTCCCCCCCCTGAACCTACACTCCCCAGGTTATCATTTAGTAAACAGAAACCATCTATGGGGACTCAGGCACACTTGTGAACCTATACTGACCCCCAAACATGAGTCCTGTGGCGTAGAGAGGTAAATACGCATGGTTTTGCTGTCCCCTTCTCTGTTCTTGAAAACCTCGTAGTCTCTCACCCAGCTTGTTACTCGCGTATAATTGTTGTATAAGTTCGTGTTTTGATCTTCTATATTTAGTTTAATGTTTTGTGTATGTGTTGATGTGCTTTTGTTTGTGATTATTTTCTTTTTTTCTTTTCAGTTACTTGTGTGTTTTGTGTTTCGTATGTGTGTGTGTTTGTTGTATTGTGGATGTTATTATTTTTTTTGGTGTGTGTGTTTTCATGTTGAAGTTCATGTGTGTTGTGTTGATATCTGTGTTTTTTTTTTTTATTTGTTCTGTTGACTATGGTCAATATTTTCACAAGTTTGCATTAATTGAACAGAAGAAAATGAAAAAATAATCAAAAATTCACTTCCTCAACCTAAGGCATAGCTCCTCTCCATCCACAGGCCTATAGTTTTATCATTATTATTATTGTTACTATTATTGTTATTATCATTATTATTATCATTATTATTATCAATACTATTACTATTATCATTATCATTATTATCATTATTATACACTTTATACGTGCACTTCCCAGACAGCGATGGGTGTAAGTACTGTACGTAAATACCATGTATGTACGCCCGACACACATTATACAACGCTTAAAAAACATTACACACATATACACGTACACACATTACACTATACACCTCTTAACGTGCTTTTTCTGCCCTATAAAAACATCTTAGCTAATCTACATAACATACTAGACATCTTATCAAACACACACACAAAAAAAAAAACACACACATACACACACATAAGTTCACATTTCCAATTATACCAAACTACCACTGACACATCAATCTATTTTTTTTCGCCTCCCCCTAATTCTCTGACATCAATACTATAACATATTACATACATTCCTAGCACCTCTATGTCCTTTCAAAGCCTTCTATTCATGCCAAGTCAAAGAGGTTCTGAATGCACTCAAAAGACTTATACTTTATCAATCCTCTCTTTAACCTCGTATTCCAAGGCTGAAATAACATAAAAACATTACATTTCAGGTTCGCCCGTGCTGTCGCTGTCCTTCACTTACGACTAAAACACGGATACAGCCGATGTTGTTTTATTAATATGGAAAACGAGGATGTGGTGTTTGGTGAGTGTAGTGTTTGTTTTTAATCTATAGCGGCGGCGGCTGCTGTGGGTGTCGGGTGGTTAGGTTAAGTTAGGTTAGGTTAGGTAAAGTTAGGTGGTTGTGGTGGTAGTTAGGTTAGGTTAGGTGGTGGTAAAGGGTGATATAGCAAGTATTATTCTGGTAGTAATTTTATATATAGCGGTGTGATGTGAGAATTAAGCGGAGAATACACGAGGGGGGAAGGAAGGAATTAAGGAAGGTTAGTCAAGATAGATCTTCTCAATGTTTTATCTATTCAAGCTTCGTCGACCTTTAGAAGAATAGCTAGCACGATTTCCAAGTAAGACTGTCTGTGTGTGTGTGTGTGTGTGTGTGTGTGTGTGTGTGTGTGTGTGTGTGTGTGTGTGTGTGTGTGTGTGTGTGTGTGTGTGTGTGTGTGTGTCACAATCAGCACATTGTTGGCGACGCACACACACACATAAAAATATATATAAAAAAGAGCGATATCTTTAAGAGGAAATTAAGAGGAAATTTTTATTTAGTTTCAGATTCTACAAGAGAGAGAGAGAGAGAGAGAGAGAGAACAAAATCTATAATAACTGTAAATACCAATAACATTCCCTATACCAACAAAACTAACAACAACAACAACAACAACAACAACAGTAGTAGTAGTAGTAATAACAGTACCAGTAACAAAAAATAACATACAAACACAAAACAAAATTCACAACACACAGATGCAATACAAAACACACACAAACACACACACACACACAAACAAAAAAACAAAAACAAAAAACACAAACACCACACACCCAACACACCACCCTACGGGACGCCCCACCTCACACAGCCTCCATCACCCTTGTTTACATCCTCTTCCCGCGTAAATAGCCTCTGTTTACATCCTACAACACCCACGTGCGTTTGAATCGACCGCTTGTGAGACGGGAGGAAAGGGGCGGAGCTACAAGGCGCATCACCGCCCTGATTGGTCAACGCTCGCTGGCTGGCCACTCCAGAACACCTCTTCTATTTACATTAAACATTAATTTAACATCTACTTTCCGTGTTAAAATTTATTCTTCTTACGTATATGTGATAAGGGAATGGGCGTGAGGTTAGTGTAGGCTTCATGGGGGCGGTCGTGGGCGTGGTGGGCGGGGTGTTGAGGGCGCCGCCTTCGTGTTGGGGGAGGGAGGGGAGGGTAGAGGGAGGGATGATAGGGGAAGGAGGGGTGTCTCTAGGTTTAAAGGGATAGACGAGGGAGGAGGGGAGGAGGTGTAGGGGGGTGGATGGTGGAGGGAGGAGAGGTGGGAATAAGGAAGAAGATGGAAGGGTTGGAGACGGAACAAGGAATTAAGGAGAAGGAGGAGGAAGAGGAGGAGGAAGGAGAGGAGGATAAGTGTGTTTGCAGTTCACCATACATACATACATACATACACACACACGATGATTATATAAAGTGAAAGAAATACTAGCGTGTAATGGAAAGTTTTACACACACACACACACACACACACACACACACACACACACACACACACACACACACACACACACACACACACACACACACACACACACACATTACACACATATACGATGGCGTTCATGCATTGCAGCAGCGGCATCATCATCATCATCATCATCATCATCATCATCATCATCATCATCATCATACATAAGTTACAAGATTATCGCGGTAAACGTGGTCAATTTATATAAAGTAAGTAATTATAATAAAAAAAAATATATAACCAACATGAGTCTGGGTTTTACTGCAACAAAATTAAAATAGTTGATGCGCAAATAAATAAACAGATAAGTGTAATTATTCCATGAACCCGCCTTGACAAACGATAACGACCTCAATCCCTCAACAGAACCAAGCAATACAAAGGGATTTATTCAAGGTAGGGAAGCAATTGGGTGTCTGACGTCTGAACACCAATAACAGAAAGGACACATTCTGCTCAATCCCCCAAACAATAATAATAATAATAATAATAATAATAATAATAATAATAACTACAATAATGATGATAATAATTAATATCATCAATATCATCATTATCATTATCATTGTCATATCATCATTATCACAGTATTAATAGCAATAGAAATAATAATGTTGACATAATTCACTTTTTTTCAACTAGACCAAAATGTGCAAAAATTTAAACATATTCACACATAATTTTTCTAACTTTTAATACATTTCCAGCTTAAGCCGCTACGCCCACATTGGACTCACGGTGAGCGAGGAAGACAAGGCAAGGCAAAGCAAGGCGAGGCAAGGCAAGGCAAGGCAAGGCGAGGCAAGGCAAGGCAAGGCAAGGCAAGGCAAAGCAAGGCAAGGCAAGGTAAGGCAAGGCAAGGCAAGGCAAAGCAAGGCAAGGCAAGGTAAGGCAAGGCAAGGCAAGGCAAAGCAAGGCAAGGCAAGGTAAGGCAAGGCAAGGCAAGGCAAAGCAAGGCAAGGCAAGGTAAGGCAAGGCAAGGCAAGGCAAGGCAAGGCAAACCAAGGCAAGGCAAGGCAAGGCAAAGCAAGGCAAGGCAAGGTGAGTCAAGGCAAAGCAAGGCAAGGCAAGGCAAGGCAAGGCAAGGCAAGGCAAGGCAAGGCAAGGCAAGGCAAGGCAAGGCAAGGCAAAGCAAGGCAAGGCAAGGTAAGGCAAGGCAAGGCAAGGCAAGGCAAGGCAAACCAAGGCAAGGCAAGGCAAGGCAAAGCAAGGCAAGGCAAGGTGAGTCAAGGCAAAGCAAGGAAAGGCAAGGCAAGGCAAGGTAAGGCAAGGAAAGGCAAGGCAAGGTAAGGCAAGGCAAGGCAAAGCAAGGCAAGGCAAGGCAAGGTAAGGCAAGGCAAGGCAAGGCAAGGCAAGGCAAACCAAGGCAAGGCAAGGCAAGGCAAAGCAAGGCAAGGCAAGGTGAGTCAAGGCAAAGCAAGGAAAGGCAAGGCAAGGCAAAGTAAGGCAAGGAAAGGCAAGGCAAGGCAAGACAAGGCGAGGCAAAGCAAGGAAAGGCAAGGCAAGGTAAAGCAAGGCAAGGCAAGGCAAGGCAAGGCAAGGCAAGGTGAGTCAAGGCAAAGCAAGGCAAGGCAAGGCAAGGCAAGGTAAGGCAAGGAAAGGCAAGGCAAGGCAAGGCAAGGCAAGGTAAGGCAAGGAAAGGCAAGGCAAGGCAAGGCAAGGTAAAGCAAGGCAAGGCAAGGCAAGGCAAGGCAAGGCAAGGCAAGGCAAGGCAAGGCAAGGCAAGGCAAGATAGGAAGAAAAGGAAGCCAGGAACGAAGAAACATAGGAAGGGAAAGAAGGGGAATTTTTAAGGGATGACGCAATAAAAATACATACACTATAACAAGGTGAGTGAATCTTGATCTTGGATAGAGAGGAAGAAAACGGGGTATGCAAGTTTGTCTTACTTGAACGGCGTGTGGTGCGGTATTATGTAGAACTTGTAGCTATGCATCTTTAAGGGTGGGAGTGAGAGTTCTGTAGTAGATATATTCGCGTACGGTACCTGTTTAAGACCTGGTAGCTATCTCTTTATCTGTCTATGTATTTATCTATATATCTATCTAATTATCTATCTATCTATCTCATGTGGTGTGCAGTACTTTGGTTATCATAATATCATTCCTTTGTTTGTATGGTAATTGAAATAGTGATAAGGAGTGTATTCTACAAATCACAAAGTTACTGTTCACGTTAATTCTCACTTCTTTTTCTCTTGCTTTTTCTTTTCATGTTTTTTTTTTCTTTTTTCATCACTGCAGGGAATCCGTATTTTTTGTTTAGTGACATTCTCAATAGCGGAGAATATCTACTTTTTTTTTTTTGGTATCGATAACAAAGAGGCTGACCAAAGAATATAAAGAAATTAGGCTTAATACTGCTGGCCCTCCTCCTCCTCTTCACAAAACAAAAAAAATTAATAGGAGTTACAAAAAAATTCGAAATACAAAATCAGTAAATAAATGAATAAATAAATAAATAAATAAATGAACGGTAACATCAATTAATAAGTTCCTAAATATACTTAATCAATAATATTTCAACCTCATAATTGAAGTCATAGATAGGAAGATAGACGAACAAAACAAAACCGAGAGTACCCCAATAAAAAAAATATATAAATTCAAAAATACAACTAAAAATCTTCATTAATAAAACTGAAAAATAAAACAAAAATGAGAGACAAGAATGAGTAAAGTCTGTATAACAAGAAACATTAAGAGAGACGAGAAGAGACAAGCATGTAGTTATAAAGCTAAGTTCAACATTACAGTAACCACGAGAAGAGACTATATATTGCATGGGAGAGTGAGACATAGAGGAGAGACATGAAGGAGATACATGAAGGAGAGAGAGACATGCAGGCAAGTCATTTGGTATATACTAGCGTGATTAGTATTTATTAGAGAGGTCATTTGGTAATTAGTAAGATGTTTCGGCCTCAGATTAATTGTGTTGCAGCTCCTCTGGGTATGTGTATGAAGAAGCGTAGTAGTGTTAGAGAGGATTCAAGACCGCGTTTTTGGAAGTCAAGATCATTCAACACAGACGAATGTATAGGTTTGGAACTCCTTTGCATTTTTTAGACTGTTACGAATTGTGAATATTAAAGATTATGAAAAAAATAAAGTGATGTTAGAAATATATATGTATGAGTGTATTATTTTATCGATTTAAGTATGAATTTATCTGTGTGTGTGTGTGTGTGTGTGTGTGTGTGTGTGTGTGTGTGTGTGTGTGTGTGTGTGTGTGTGTGTGTGTGTGTGTGTGTGTGTGTGTGTGTGTGTGTGAAAGCGGTCATGGCTGGCTGTCCCTGCGTGGGCGTGACTAGAATTTCGTGGCCCAAGGAACCGTGTATGTATGTATGTGTACGTTTCATGTGTGTATGTTTTATTTTTTGTGTGTGGGTAGTACGTGTGTGTGCGTTTAAGGAAAGGGTCATGTATGTACGCGTCTTCTGAGAGAGTAGATGTGTGTGTGTGTGTGTGTGTGTGTGTGTGTGTGTGTGTGTGTGTGTGTGTGTGTGTGTGTGTGTGTGTGTGTGTGTGTGTGTACGCTTTTCTTTCTTCAGGCGGTCATGTGAGTGGCGGCGGATGTGCACGTACGTACACACATGTACACTCTACAGTATTGGCAAGAAAGAAAGAGAGCGAGAGAGAAAGGAAATGTGTGTACATACAGAATAACTCTCTCTCTCTCTCTCTCTCTCTCTCTCTCTCTCTCTCTCTCTCTCTCTCTCTCTCTCTCTCTCTCTCTCTCTCTCTCTCTCTCTCTCTCTCTCTCTCTCTCATACATGACACTTCTAAATAAATCCTTCCTCCCCTTTCCTCCCCTTTCCTCTCTCTCACCCTTAGCCTGGCACCCCCTCCCCCCCCTGCATCCGGAGAGGCATGGCACCCTCCCTCACAACTTCCGGTGGCCCTTATGGTAGGATGTTGGCACTGTCCTTCCATCCGCCCCCTAGTGCTCTCTCTCTCTCTCTCTCTCTCTCTCTCTCTCTCTCTCTCTCTCTCTCTCTCTCTCTCTCTCTCTCTCTCTGACAGACACAAACTCACATATTCGACTGTTTTCATCACTATTATTATTATTATTATTATTATTATTATTATTATTATTATTATTATTATTATTATTATTATCAGTATCACAACACCACCACCAACACACTTTTTTTTCACCCCCTACCCCCCCTCTTATAGTTCTACAAACGCACTTTTCTGATGCATTAATGATACTGTCTCTTTACGACCCCCACCCACCCACCCACCCACCCACCCACCCACCCACCCACCCACCCACCCAAACCAAACCAAACAAAAAATAAATAAACAAATAAATAAATAAAAATTGAGATACACTAAAATCAACACCAAAAAATACTTTAATGTTATACTTTACTTTCCTAGTTTCTTTTTTGTCCTTATCTTTTTATCTACAACTTAAATGTTTTCCTTTTTACTGGCGCACAAACACAAGTGGACGCGAGCAGAGCAGGCAAAGAGGACAGTATCAGCAGGTGCAGTCAGTCAATGAGTCAGTCAGTCAGTCAGTCAGTCAGTCAGTCAGTCAGTGAGTATTTTATGTTAGTTGCGTTTGTTAAAGTTTCCCATTGTAGCGGTGCTTGACAGGCGGTCTTTATGGAGTCAATATTTGATCAGCTGTCAGTCTTGCATACCTGCCGTGTACACCTTCGATGGTGGCGCCTCCAGATATTAAAAGATGGCAACGAGGAATTTGAGCAGAGGGACGGGACGGGCGAGAGAGAGAGAGAGAGAGAGAGAGAGAGAGAGAGAGAGAGAGAGAGAGAGAGAGAGAGAGAGAGAGAGAGAGAGAGAGAGAGAGAGAGAGAGAGAGAGAGAGAGAGAGAGAGAGAGAGAGAGAGAGAGAGAGAGAGAGAGAGAGAGAGAGAGAGAGAGAGATTGAGACAGAGAGAGAGAGAGAGAGAGAGAGAGAGAGAGAGAGAGAGAGAGAGAGAGAGAGAGAGAGAGAGAGAGAGAGAGAGAGAGCACTACCCCGCTTCAACTGCATGGAAAGTGACATGTTTTCAAAGTGCTTTTCCTCCTTCACTATTGCTTCCTGCTTGCTTTTCATGTCCTCAGACGGGGCAGAAGGGGCCAGCAGGGCGTGGGGGAGGATAACAGCATGGCGGGGGAGGCGTGGGGGTTGCAGTGAGGGTGAATATGAGGCGGGCAAAACGTCTGTGTTCTGACCCCAACATCGATGTGTTAAGGAGGTCGGAGCCTGGCTCAAGATGCGTAAGTCTTCTGGTGGTCTAACTTTACGCCATTTATAGTCCCTGTCAGCGGGTGTGGATGAGCCTGGCAGGGGAGGGGTGTGGTGCAGGGGTGAGGCCAGAGCAGGGAGGGTGTGCAGGGGGGGTCACTCTTCAACAGGACCAGGAGTATGACCAAGGGAATGTTGGAGGAGAAATGAAAGCCAGTAACCCATACCACCACCACCACTACCACCACTACCACCACCACCACCACCACCACCACCACTGTCTGGGCTGGCGGCTGTGGCGGTGGTGGTCGTGTCGGCGGCGGCGGCGGCGGTGGTGGCGGCGCTGCAATATGGAAAATTCCGCTCATCTATGGTCACTCATTTGTCTCATTTTTCAGCCTCCTTCCCGCCCTGCCTCACCCCCTCCCACCCCATCCCCCACCGAGGCTCTCAGCTAATGTGTGGGAAGGAGCTGCTTCCCTCCCCCCCCCCTGTCGCCCTGCCTCGCCTCCCGCAGGGCCGTGGATTCCTCAGCGAACACAAGTGGAAAAAAATTAAACTGTCTAACAGCCTATGGAGCGGCGATTTAAAAGGGCGACTTGACGCAAAGAATTTCTCATCTGCGTTGGTGGTGGTGACGTCACGTGCACGCAGGCTGCTGATTGGCTGAGGCGATGTCTGGGTGAACGATACAGAAATGTACCTACGAGCAGACAGACCATTACTGACGACGACGACGAAGACGATGAGATGACGACGAACAACGACCATGATGATAGTGGTGATGATGATGGTGATGGTGATGGTGATGGTGGAGGTGGTGAGGACAGGACACTCACCCACCCCTCTCACTCTCTCTCACCACCAAAGCCTCAGAAACAATGAAAGGTGTACGTATGTATGTATGTATGTGTGTATGTATGTATGTATGAATGTGTGTATACGCCACGGCCAGCCTCCTTCCCACCTGACACACTCATACCAAACCTTTCTTCGCTTTGGAAACTTTGGACAACCCTTGAAATCCTGAGAAAAACCAACCTCATAGCCAAGGAATCCTCGGTCAGGCATTAGCATACTCGAAATACTTCACATAGTTGACGGGAGGAGGAGGAGGAGGAGGAGGACGGGTGTAGAGGAGGAGGGGCAGGTAAGAGGTGGAGAAGGAGGAGGAGGGATAGAGGAGGAGGTGGGTACAGGAGGAGTAGAGAGAGAGTTGGAGGAGGGAGGTAGAGGAGGAGGAGGAGGAGGAGTAGGAAGGTGGAGAATTCTTACGCCTTACGCACCCATGAGAACAAATTCATTTTCACTGCCTCCCCCACCTCATTCCACAGCACGTCTGGCAGTGGCTGTGAGGGCGTGAAGAGGGTGTGTGAGCTGAGCCTCGTTGGGACAAGCAAGACGGGGCCGAGGGAGAGGAGAGGCGAGAGTGGCCGGGTGTGGCGACGCTTGGCATCCCTGAGGGGGTTGAGCGATCATTGAACCTTGGATGTTTAAGGTTTAGGTTTAAAGGCAGTGGCAGCGACGACCAGGCAATTAACAGACCTGGGATTGTATTCATAACAGGAACAGCCTCCTCACCCTCTCCCTCCTCCTCCTACTCCTATTACTCCTACTACTACTCATAAAAACTACCTCATAACGCCTGTCACTCATTCTCTGCCGCTTAGATCCTCGTCTCCCTCCCTCCCTCCCTCCCTCCCTCCTCACAATGGGTATACTGACAGGAATACGAGTAAATTATCAGAGTTCTACCTAACGCACGCCCGTCTCTGTACTCTCACCCCACCCCGCCCACCCACCCACCCTGCTGCCCCCATCCCCTATCCCCAATCCCCATTACCCTACAATGGCATGGCATGGGGGACTCCTAACCCTATCTGTTACCCATAACGCCCTCATAACGCCGTCCCCCCCATTGACTTACAGTGTTGCTAATGGTAAGAACAGCCACACACACACACACACACACACACACACACACATACACACACACACACACACACACACACACACACACACACACACACACACACACCATTACAGATAACAAAAACAATAATCCAATCACTCCTGACGCACGCTTCACCAGTCTCCTCAGTTACTTGTTCTTGTTCTCAGCCACAGAAGCGTATGAATGTAATACTGTACTGTACTATGCATACAATACATGCTTTGCCCATCCACGTGCATCATTGTATTCATTGTTGTATGCAGTGCTGACGCGAGACTGTATTATATTGTATTGTCTTCACTTTCATTAGGAATTAAGCGGGTCTTCTTGTTTTCTTCTTCTATACATGTTTGTAGTGCAAGGTGAGTTGAACAAGTATATGTCATCCAATGTCCTACGTCAGGTAAATGTTAATCAAGTTAAGCAGGTGGTGTGTGAGTGTGTGTGTGTGTGTGTGTGTGTGTGTGTGTGTGTGTGTGTGTGTGTGTGTGTGTGTGTGTGTGTGTGTGTGCTTGTTGCTATCCAATCAGATCAGGTGCACTCATAAGAGAAGGGACGGGAAGCTTAGTGCAGCAATAACGAAGGAACAAGAACACCACCACCACCACCACCACCACACAACAACAACAACAACAACAACAACAACAACAACAACACAACAACAACACCACCACAACAACACCACAACAACAACAACACCACAACAACAACAACAACACCACAACAACACCACAACAACACCACAACAACAACACCACAACAACACCACCATTGGGATGCATCACTAGACACAATTATAAAGTCCTTCTGTTTCTATCTTTCTGTCCAACGTCTGTCTGTTCGCATACTTGTCTGTCAGTTTTTGTCAGTTTATACTTTTGTCTGTCTATGTGTGTGTGTGTGTGTGTGTGTGTGTGTGTGTGTGTGTGTGTGTGTGTGTGTGTGTGTGTGTGTGTGTGTGTGTGTGTGTGTGTGTGTGTGTGTTATTCCTGTCAAAACGTTCGTGCTAAAAAAAACATTGACACTTGGACACTAAACTACTACATAAAGAAGTTAAATAAAATCAATGGTATTCAATCTATCATCAATGGTATTCAATCCTTTCCGTTTACCGAATGAGCTGTGAGAGAGAGTCAAGTACTGTTATAAATACCTACATACTACTGTTACTACTACTACTACTACTACTACTACTACTACTACTACTACTACTACTACTACTACTACTACTACTGTTACATAGGTATGGGTCGCGTCTCCCGGAAGTAAACTCAGCCTGTCTGTCGAATTGTTTCTGTAAAAGGGAAGAAAGAGAGAAAGAGAGAGAGAGAAGAAAAAAAAAAGATAGAGAGAGAGACAGTGTACGTGGCTGTAGCATGCAAATGAACCATACTAAGTTGTTAAGAATGGGAATGGTGCTTGCAGAGAGAGAGAGAGAGAGAGGAGAGAGAGAGAGAGAGAGAGAGAGAGAGAGAGAGAGAGAGAGAGAGAGATGCACACTCCCATGCATGAGCGGAGTGTGTGGTGTGTGTGTGTGTGTGTGTGTGTGTGTGTGTGTGTGTGTGTGTGTGTGTGTGTGTGTGTGTGTGTGTGTGTGTGTGCATGAGAAAAATGATGCTTCCTTTTGTGTCTCTCATTCATGACGATGGTATGTGTGTGTATGTCTGTATGTCTGTTTGTATGTCTGTATGTCTGCCTGTTGATCGTATAGTTTGTCTGTCTGTCTGTTATGCTGTTTATATGTATGTGTGTTCATTTATTTGTCCTGTTATCTGTCCTGTGTATTATTTTTTTCTATTTTCTTTCTCTCTCTCTCTCACCACACCAATATGTCACTAATCACCCCTGTTATCCATAATGGTGACGTGTAATCAGCTGACCACCGCCAGTGACGTCAAACCAAAGGCACCCTAATCAGTGAAGCGAAGTTAAGTGATGATTACGTACTATATATATAACACACTGACGCAATAGATCCATTCTCGTACGTATGTGTGTGTGTGTGTGTGTGTGTGTGTGTGTGTGTGTGTGTGTGTGTGTGTGTGTGTGTGTGTGTGTGTGTGTGTGTGTGTGTAATGAAAAATCGGTGTCAAAAAAATATAGATCGATTAAATAAGAAAAATCGCCATTAGCAAAAAAAACATATATAAGAAAATGGAAATAATAATAGTAACAATAATAACAATAATAATAATCACCACCACCACCACCACCACCACCACCACCACCACCACCACCACCACCACCACCACCACCACCACCACCACCACCACCACGACCACCACGGAGGGAACATCACTAATACACACATAATGAAGGAAGTACTTCTTACCTAACCTAACCTAACCTAACCTAACCTAACCTGGACATGTTGAATAAAGGAAATAAAGTTAGATATATAATGAAAAGGTTCTACATTGCTTACTAAGTCGAAGAACAGAACAGAAAGGAGAAAATCTGGAATGTCACACACGAAAACTATATGAACTGGAAGGTAAACAAACAAACAGACAGACAAACAAACAGAATAAAAGATACATTATCGTTATTCATTTGTTTTCCAGTCACGCACGCACGCACGCACGCACGCACGCACGCACATTCCTTATCCTCCTCCTCCTCCTCCAACCATTACATACGAAAAAAATTAATTAAAATAAATGAATAAATAAATGAATAAATAAATAAACACAAATAGAAAAATAAATAATAATAAAAATATAAATAACAAATACGATTCAAAACCTAACAATGCGAAGGACGAAGGTGATTCAGAGACCATTAAAAACAAAAGAATGAAAGTTTAACAGGAGGCAGAGGCAGCTTCAACACGCTACAAGACAAGCAACAAGTGCGGCTCAGTCTTGTAGTCTAGTATGTAGTATAAACGCACACACACACACACACACACACACACACACACACACACACACACACACACACACACACACACACACACACACACGCACACACACACACACACTGTACGTACACCTAGCCTCACCCACCTACTCCCTAAACCTCAACTTCTAATCAACTTTCTTTTCACTGTGACACGTGCAGACACATAACCACATTCCTACCGCCACACACACCACATACAAACACACACACACACACACACACACACACACACACACACACACACACACACACACACACACACACACACACACACACACACACACACACACACCTGGAAACAGTGACGCAAAAATAAGTTAAAAGAAAGAAAAGTCTCCCTGCATTTCACTCTTCGTGGGATCATCAGCCTTACTCTATCCAGGTTTGCACTCTCCTGCCAGTGACCCAGGGAAGAGGAGGAGGAGGAGGAGGAGGAGGAGGAGGAGGAGGAGGAGGAGGAGGAGGAGTAGGAGGAGAAGGAGGAAGAGGAGGAGGAGGAGGAGGAGGAGGAGGAGGAGACAAGGAGGAGGAGGAGTACGAGGGCCAAATACCTTTCTTCAAGGCCTGAAATTCCTATCTTTAAATCTACGGATAAAACAAGCCTAACTTCGCTTACTCCCTCCCTTCCCCCGCCCTCCCCTCGACGTGTACCCTGGAACCTCATTACTAAGAACACCACCTCCCTTCAAAACACAGCGAGATGAACCCACACAAGGTACGGGCGTGTGTGGAGGTGAGGACTAAACACAGCCCAACACAGTGCCAACCCAGGACTCGTAACATAGAATCTATCGCTTCTTGGATCTAAAAACGAGGGTGTGAGCGAAATACCTACGACAAGGAGATTCCCGGGAACTTAACAAATCCATCTCAGATTGTGACTAAGAAGAGGAGAAAGAAAGATATAAATTAGTCTTCCATTTATACAATTTCCACGTATAGTATAAATCGCTGAATGAAGGAAAGAGGGGAAGGGATTAAGGTAGTTTTGACAGGTAGGTAAGGTAAGGTAAGGTAAGGTAAGGTAAGGTAAGGTAAGGTAAGGTAAGGTAAGGTAAGGTAATATAATGTAAGGTAATGTAAGTTAAGGAAAGGTAAGGTAGGGTAAGTTCAGTTTAAGGAAAGTAAGGCAATGTAATGTAAGGTGAGGTAAGGTAAGTTTAGGTAAGGTAAAGTAAGATAAGGAAAGGTAAGGCAAGGTAATATAATTTAAGGTAATGTAATGCAAGGTAAGGTAGAGAAAGATAAGGTAAGGCAAGATAATGTAATATAATGCAATGTAACGTAAGGTGATGTAAATTTAGCTAATGTACGATATGTTTAGGTAAGATAATGCCAGATAGTGTAATGTAAGGTAATGTAAGGTAAGTTTAGGGTAAATAGTGAGGTAGGTAAGCTTCAGCAGCAGACCAATATCCACAATCCCCTCGCCGCAGAGCCAGCTGTACCCATCTTTATAAGGTATGGTATTCATGTTGCAGGAATGTATTCACCAAACGGGTCATCTCGCTATGAGGGAAGGAATGGGGGGGGAGGGGGCAGGGAAGGCTCTTGTAGCGGGGTGGTGGAGGGACGACAATCGTTTGTATGTTGTGGGTTAGCAACTTAATGCTCTCTCTCTCTCTCTCTCTCTCTCTCTCTCTCTCTCTCTCTCTCTCTCTCTCTCTCTCTCTCTCTCTCTCTCTCTCTCTCTCTCTCTCTCTCTCTCTCTCTCTCTCTCTCCTACGGTACTACTCCAATCCCGTGCACATCACTCCCCCCCTAACCCCCCCCACTTCATACCCACACAGCCCCCCACTCTCAAAAACACCTGATATGAACAAGTATGTGTGTGTATGTACGTAAGTGTGTGTGCGTGTGTGTGTTTGTATGAGGTGACAGACAAACAGACTAACACGAGCACAGTACATCAGCCACAGAGTACTACATCTCCCCTCTACCCTTCCCCCTTCCCCCAAATAAACATATTCTAACTAGAGGAGGAGGAGGAGGAGGAGGAGGAGGAGGAGGAGGAGGAGGAGGGAGGAGGAGGAGGAGGAGGAGGGAGGAGGAGGAGGAGGAGGGGGGGGGGGGAGGGGGAGGAAGTCACAGCACAACTAACACATACATACAGGATCATTGTACTGTGTTTACTGATTGCATGAAAGTTATAGAATGTTATCACTAATATTTGCTTCTCTCCACCACCACCACCACCACCACCACCACCACCACCACCACCACCACCACCACCACCACCCCCACCACCACCGCGACTACCACCACCACCACCAGCAGTGTATATAATAAAAAGTTACGTGTAGTCATAGCTTTGTGTGGTAAGAACTTAATAAAATGAATAAGATCAATTAAGTGTGTGTGTGTGTGTGTGTGTGTGTGTGTGTGTGTGTGTGTGTGTGTGTGTGTGTGTGTGTGTGTGTGTGTGTGTGTGTGTGTGTGTGTGTGTGTGTGTGTGTGTGTGTGTGTGTGTGTGTGTGTGTGTGTGTGTGTGACGGATTACTATTATAAAACATTAAGCTAAATTACACTTCATTCAATAGTTCTTTTTTTTATGGGGATTGTCGGGGATATATTTTTTATTATTATTTCCCCGTTTAATTTGTTAGTCTTTTATTTCGCCTTCACATACGCCGCCAACTATATTACAATCCAATCCAATTAAACATTTTGAGTCAGGAATTACTTGCCCATTCACTAATACTAATAAAACTGCCAATCCTCAGTGACTAAATGCATTCCTTACTTGCATATTATAGTTACAGTGTTTTTATGGCTTGCTGTGCCCCAACCCTTGACTCATCTTCCCGGTAAATGTTAGTGTGAATGTGTTAGGCTTGGTGGTGGTGGTGGTGGTGGTGGTGGTGGTGGTGATGGTGGTGGTGCAAACAAACCTAACCTAACCTAACCAGAGAGCAGTGATATCCATTCGGGGGTGATGGATGGCAGCAGAGAGCAGCAGCAGCAGCAGCCACGTCAAGGAAGGAAAGTCACATGATATAATGGCAGGCACAACACCGCCTCTCACTGTACTTATAATTACAGAAGAAAAAAAAAACTAAAATGGTGTGGATTATATACTGTGCTCACTCAAGCTGGTGTAAAAATAACAAAAAAAAACACAACAAGCAGAATTCCCTTACAACTATTTTGAGACGAAGAAAAATTCACCGCTACACTTTCAGTCATACAGAAATAAAATACAACTCCAACTATATATCATAATTCATAGATTCCATGTGACATCTATTATTTCCGTATACATGTCGATCATTGAGGAAGTCTGTCTGTGCTCCATACAAACTAAGGTGGGTTTTAGGGGGGAAGGAGAAGGAGGAGAGAGGGAGAAGGAAGGAGAGAGAGGTTAGGTATACGTTTTGGAATTCAGGCTACGACATTAGGGTTTCTCTGGCCCTTCGGCGTGTACAAAGACTTCCTTGCTTAGGCTACACCTGCCACAGATCCTCCTTCAGGCCCCGCTTCACCTTCAGGCAATGATGAACACACAGTCGGGTTTCAAAGTGTGTGTTTTCGCAAGGTTACATTCCGTGAGTGTAATGTGTTAATGCATCAGAGGCTACGTGAGAATGTTGATGTATGTACGAAGGTGTAGTAGTAGAATAATGTTATGAAGTAGTATACAAGGCTTTAGTATAGTCTCTGTGGAAAGGACTTATACACCTCTATCTGTCTATCTGTCTATCTGTCTATCTATAAACTGAACGACTCTTTATTATTTTCTCTCCTTTCTTACATCATTGACTGGCTATCGAATGGGAGTATAATCTAAGCAGTTCAGTTTATTGAATGGCAGGAGATGGCTTATCGTTGTCTTCATATTCTTATTAGTGAGAGAGAGAGAGAGAGAGAGAGAGAGAGAGAGAGAGAGAGAGAGAGAGAGAGAGAGAGAGAGAGAGAGAGAGAGAGAGAGAGAGAGAGAGAGAGAGAGAGAGAGAGAGAGAGAGAGAGAGAGAGAGAGAGAGAGAAAAAAAAGAGAGACGGAAAGATCACCAGTAGTAAAGCTTCAGTGATTCAATACAGTAAAACAAGCTTCAGAATCCACAGTTTCGGAACACTCCAGCGAGGTCTAGGAATGTTTGGTGGGCTTCAGAGAATTATTACATTTATAAGTGGAAGCAAATGTGGGAATAAACAAGACATAGAGACCTGAGGGGAGGAGGAGGAGGAGGCGTGTGAGCTAGTGATGGTGGTGAGGGGACATGACCTCCACCGCCAAGGGTCGTGACACTGTGAGACTGTTGTTGTGAAGCCTCGAGACACGGAATCATTTTATTGCTTACAGTTAATGCGAATAAAGTCAGTAAGAACCAGACATCAGATAATCATAACTTAAACCTTTCCTATCTTGTATATAACTTAAACCTTTCCTATCTTGTA
>JAXIVD010002377.1:0-32500 GCA_036785275.1 Cancer borealis | reverse complement strand
AAGTAGACGTTAGTTCTATTGAGCTATAATGAAATTGAATTGGAATGTAATTATAGTTGTAGGAGCGTAAAGTATTATGCATGCAGGCTGGGGGAAAGGTGGGCGTGTGGGTGGGCGGCCTTGGGGGAGGGCAGGCGGGCGGGCTGGCGGGCTGGCGGGCTGGCGGACTGGCCAACGGGTGGACGGGCGGGCGAGCTGGAGACCGGGAGGCCGAGCTGGCAGGGAGGGAGGGAGGGATGGATGGAGGGAGGGAGAGAGGGAGGGAAGGAGAGAAAACGAGAAAGAGCGAAAAAGAGCGAGAAAGAGCGAGAGAAAGCGAGCGAGCTACATCAAGAAAGTTATCGAACAAGAAACAAAAATTATTTTACTATAAATTTCTTTCATACATACCTACAAACATACAAACAGAACCACACATCTACCTTATAATCCAAAGGGGGCGGCGTTCCCTCGGTGGATGTTCTGGTAGTGTGGTGGGGGCGCCGCGCCACACACACGTGACAGGGGCGTGGAGAGATCCCTGCGCGCCCTCTGCCCCCCACCCATCCCTGCCAAGACAAGGATGGGCAGGAGGCATAATGGCTACAGACTCCACGCCCCTGCCAGGCTGTGACGCAACGACCCTTGTAGTAGTAGTAGTAGTAGTAGTAGTAGTAGTAGTAGTAGTAGTAGTAGTAGTAGTAGTAGTAGTAGTAGTAGGAGGAGGAGGAGGAGGAGTCTAACGGCGGCAGCTGTAATATACGAACAATCACATTAATACCACAATCAGAGAGAGGGGAGGAGCAGTATATATATATATATATATATATATATATATATATATATATATATATATATATATATATATATATATTCTGCAATGCTCCACTAATTGTTATCTAAACCAAGCAAATAAAATAACAAATAAAAGTGTAATAATGTAAATAATTACCGATAAATTGTCGTCATGGAGTCTTTTTCATAATAACACAATGTGGTCACCTTATCTTGCTTCCATTATACGGTAATTCATTATTCACAACACATATTCTATACTCAATCTGATCACTAATTACTCGGGTTTATAATGGCGGTGTTAATAAATATGTGAATATCTTGTTGGCGCCGATAATTGGTGACTAAATAGAATATAAAAAAAAAATTTTAAATAGCGGACATTCGACGCGACAAATCGTACCTCAAGACGTATTGTCGTTCTTGTGAATTTTAGTTTATTTATTTCATTAATTATTTAGTTCATGATTTAATCAAATGTTATTATATATTGATAAAATGTAAAAAGGAAAAAAATTATAGTTGTAGGTAATTTATTTTCATAATTTAATTTAATATTAATTTTTTTATTTTCTGGAACCCGTGCACGTGGGTACCGTAGTACCACCACCATCACCACCACCACCACCACCATCCCTTATGTCACCCTTATATCACCTTCCTTAATTAACACACAAATCAGTACATAAATAATAACGTGCAAGTAATCTCAATACACCAACAAAATAACAGATTACAAAGTTATTAATTAAGGTGTTAAAATTACCTGCCTGCCTGCCCGCCACCACATTGTATATAAATCCTTAATTATCACTATCATCCGTCTTCCCTCGCACTATACACACTAATGATCACTTAAATTAACCTTGTTTACATCTACATTATGTTATTTTAACCTAGAAGTCATTATACTTATTTAATGTATAACAACGTGCAAATTACCTGCACATACCTAAGTACGTCCTGTTTTAGTGATGTCGCGTCTCCAAGTGCTTCCCAATGGCGGAATTAGACGCCACTTTCGTACCCTTCGAGAACTATTGTCGTATTTGACTTATTTCATTAACTATTTAGCTCATGATTTAATGAAAAATTTAGTGCATATATATTAATAAAATAAAAATAATAAAAATAGTTAAGGATCATCTATTTTCACAATTTAATCTAATATTTATTTAATAAGTGGAGCCGTGCAACTGGACCCATAAGAATATAAGAACATAAGAAATAAGAAGACTGCAAGAGGCCAGTTGATGACCTACACGTGGCAGTTCCTTGTCCCCCACCTTTGAAATAATCCAATATTTAGCCATCCCACCTGTCATCCCTATCCATACTCTGATCCAACCGTCTTTTAAAGCTACCTATTGACTCACCACTTACTACGTGTCTATCCAGCTTATTCCAATCGTTCACCACTCTGTTAGTGAACTAATATCTACCTATGTAGCTCTTTATCCTACTTACTGCATCAAGTTTCCAGCTATAGATTATGAAAACAATAGCTTACCTATGAATAGATAGTGGGGAATTAAGAAGAGGACTTCTTGTAGTGTCCCCCACCTCTTAGACTTAGTTAGCCAGTATCTTAGTTACTCATACCAAGGTGTCTGTCATACCGTGCTTTGAATGTGGCTATTGTTGGGGCAGTTACCACACTCTCTGGGAGTGCATTCCAGGGGTCAATGACTCGAATGGCAAACCAGTTCCCTTTTAAGGTTGTCCTCCAATAATCTGGCTTAGATAGCTTCAGAGAGTGGTCTCGTAAGTTGTTGGTGTTCAGTTGGAAAAACTTGGTGTAGGGGATGTCCTCGAATCCGTGGATCAGCTTATAGGTCTCTATCATGTCCCCTCGCGTTCTCCTGTTTTGCAACGTCTGCAGGCCCAGATGTTTGCACCTCTCCTCATAGGGCAGATGGAATAGCTCCGGGACCAACTTGGTTGCTCTTCTCTGGACTCTCTCCAGTGACCGGATGTCCTGTAACAAGTAGGGAGACCAGGCTTGAGCTCCATAGTCCAGAATCGGGCGGACCAGGGAGAGGTAGAGAGGCATTAGGATGTCCTTGCTGAGCACAGTGAAGTTCCTCTTGATGATACCGAGACGACTGTTTGCTTTGGCCGCTACTTTGGAGACGTGCATTGAGGACTTGAGGTTCGCAGACACTGTGATACCCAGATCTCGCTCCTGCGTGGTCTTCTGCAGTTGTCTCTGGTTCAGGTGGTAGTCTACCCGCCGGTTATGGTGCTCTACGTGCATTGTTTTGCACTTATCAACATTAAACGACAGTAACCACTTCTTGCTCCACTCGTCCAGGCGTTCCATGTCTCTCTTGAAGGCATCTGTGTCAGCTTCCGTCTTGATCGTCCTGTAGATTTTGGCGTCATCTGCAAACAAGCTGGCTGCTGATTCCAGGTTCTTCACGAGATCATTTATGTAAATGAGGAACAGTACTGGGCCCATCACCGACCCTAGGGGGACTCCGCTTACAACTGGTAGCCAGTCAGACGTTGAATTTCTATTTTTTACCCGATGGTACCTCTCTCCAAGGAAATTCCTGATCCACGTCAAGATTTCACCATCTATACCCATTGCCTTCAACTTGGTGAGGAGTCTGTTATGTGGAACTCTGTCGAAGGCCTTCTCGCAGTCCAGGTAATTAATGTTGATACACATCCCCTCATCCACTGCATTCACAAGGTCATCAAGGTAACATAGCATGTTGGTCAGGCAGCTCCTATTACTTCTGAAGCCATGCTGCTCTTCAGTCATGAGGTTGTTCTCATTTAGGTGTTTGACAAGTTATATTAGTTATAATAATAATTATAATTATAATAATGATAATAATGATAATAATGATTATTATTATTATTATTATTATTATTATTATTATTATTATTATCATTATTACTATAATGATACTTACTTTGTTTACTCGGTAGAATTTCGCCCTCTGAGAGCGCAGCTAAGGTGATGCTAATAATAATAATTGTAATAATCATAAATAGTAGAAGAATCATCATTAGACTCACCATCATTATCACCATCATCACCATTATCACCATCATCATCATAATTATCACCTTCACAATCTACAGTACACCAAAACTTTTTACACAAACCAACACAACACAGTCAGTGTTTGTGTAAAAATAACCATCTCACCAATCAAGCATTCCTCACCCAACACCTCTACAAACAAAACCCAACCACAACATACACAACAAACACTCTAAAACAAACCACACAAACCACATAACAGCCAAATAAACACCACATAAACTAAATAAAACCATTAAATACACGTACCGTCCCTGGACTCAAGACGGTATTGGACACAGGAAGAGGAGGAGGAAGGAAATAGGAGCGAGCGAGAGAAGGACAGAAGGAGAGAAGGACAGACAGAAGGAAGCATACACTCGCTCGCCCTCACTCTCTCCCTCACACTCTCTTTCTCCCTCACTCTCTCTCTCCACCCCACACCAACCATATGGCGGCGCGTCACCTAGTACGGCGGCGGCCTCGTAACCTGACAACCTACAGATTCTACAAGGAACTAACTGGACATCACTCGGATATGATGTTTATGGTGAGATTATTTTGAGTTTTAGGGTTTTGTCATTGTGTGGGTGTGTTTGTCTGTCTGTCTGTCTGTTTGTGTGTTTGTCTGCCTGTTTGTCTTTGTTTGTTTATCTGTTTGTTCAACTACATACAAGTTATATTATTATTATTATCATTATTGTTATTATTATTATTATGGTGTTGATATGTCCTTCCTGTGTTTGTTTTCTTTTATTTCTTAATTGAATTGTTTTGATTTACATTTAATTACATGGTGGTTGTTTTTTTGTGAGGGACTGGGGAGAGAGGATAGAATGAAAAATTATGATTTGTGACATAAACGGACATTAGATTAAGCAGAAACTCATCAAATCTTATCAGGAGGAAAGATTAGTCGTATCCTCTAAATCAGTGATAGCCGCCCACTAAGACAAGTTAACCTCATCGGTGTTATTTTACACTTGAGAATATCTTACAAGAGAGAAGTGTCTGCAGAATACCCATCTTATACCCTACTCTTCATATCTTCCCACTACGTATCTTCCCCCTTGCGTCATTCTCAACTTTTTTTCCGAGTCCAAACCAGGTCTTGACGTCGATTCTAAAGTAAATCCAACGCGATGTTTTGTATCGCTTGTCATTTCCGCCTCCTTACAAAATTAGAATGAAACTTTAGTGTCGGTGCCATAAATACTACGGTACAGGCACACTCTGAAAGTTACATTAGCTACCTTAGAAAAAATTGTTAGTAAGTCAAACCTTTTTAGCAACTCGAGTAATGCAAGTTTCTAAAATGACATGTGAAGGGGCCAAGAAAACTATTGGCTAGAATGATTACGACAAATATAAAAACCTTTACATCATACTCTCATCTCTCATTTGTAACATTATTTCACTCCTAGATATGCCTTGAATTATAATCTGCCTTAGTATAAATCTGCAACACTTTGTAGGGTTGTTTGCTAATTCAGTCATCGTCATTAAAGTACATGTGCCAAGTGCCTTAGTGGTGGTGGGGTGGTGAAGCATGGCACCCTAAGAGAATGTTAGTGAAATGACAAGGAAGATGTGTTTTTTCAGTCCAGGGTAGTGGCTTAGCTATGAGACCATCACCAGTTGAAACAGTGGCTGGGTTTGTCTCATAAGCTGTCAAATACAGCTAATGAATATATTTATGTTGTGCAGGGGTGAGGATAAGATCCATGGACAGGAGTTAGTGAAGTTTTCATCTTGGTCACCTCATTAAAGGAATTCATGAGGAAGTGGTAACAAAATCATAATGGTTAAGATGTAATCTAACCATGTAATTATAATTTATGTGTACCTTTCACTTCCATCTACTTGATATTTATCCTCCCTAATATCCACAGGTTCCAGAGGAAGGTCTGGATAAGATGCCTAATGGCAAAATTCTGAGGGCCTTGCGGATTTTAGAAGCAGCCCTTCAGAGGTATGAAGTGCCTCGCATCACCATCATGGCACAGCTCAAGGTAATGGATCTCTTACACCTGGAAAAATTTTTGTGTCCATTTTGGTGAAGGCTTCAGAGACAAACAACATTGATTTTCTTTCAGAGTATGTGGATTCTTAGTTAAGGGAAGTTAATTACAAACTGTGTACAAAAAGAAACCAGGCATTTTAAAATTTGATTTTTCGCTTGACCTACATTTTAAAATTGTCTCCTTCAAAGTACTATCTCATACTATTGATAAAATTATTATTAAGATTGAGTTGTGAAGTAATAATAATGGCCTTGGTGCAGGTGCTGATGGACCAGCTGCATGCCGGCCAGGAGCCTGTGGGGGACACCTCAGACACTTCAGAGGTGAACACCATCATACGCAAGCATGGTGGCATCCAGGTGGGTGTTAGTGGACAGGTTATAACTCAATCACACCTTTACCCGAGGTGTGAAGGATCCCTGTCATCACATCATACTCTCTCCTTCATAAACTTGCCGGATTGTTTCATTCCAATAGTTTTCTAAAGCAATCTCATTACACTTCCATTTTGTTATTCATGCAAACATTAGTAACACTGAAAACCAATGTGTTCAACCATATCTTTCTTTCTTTCTTATATACACAAAAATAGTCTAGGCTTAAAAATTGAGAGAAATATAATAGCATCTTACGACATCAAAGGTAATTTCCTGCTTGAAGTGCTTCCTTACACCCTTAATTATAATGCCACTGATGTCCTTCCCCTTCCCCAGACCCTGTTGTCCCTGCTGATGGTGAAGGACCTTGGGGGCCGATGCTGCTTCCAGGACAACTGTCAGCATGACCTTAATGTGGGAAGCCTGCATGCTGTCACCCTAGACATACTCAGGAAGCTCACCCTGGTATGTACCTTCACCCTGTTGGCCTTTGTGCACTGAGACAGACAGACAGACAGACAAACTCATAAACAGAGACAGCAGCACAGACAGACATACAGACAGAAAACAGTCTAGTGGTTCTATACACTCACCTCTGTCTCCCTTTCTCTCAGGACTTACATTCAGGTGCACGGCTGAGTGAGAGTGATGAGGTTCTCCAAATCCTGTTCTCCTTGATGCTCAATAAGGAGACTTACACCAAGGCCATCTCCCTTGTGGAGCACCTACTCATCTTCCGCAAGTCTACGCTGCAACTCAACACTATCCGTAAGTAGAGGAATAAAGGAAGTATTCATTAGGTGAGACTGGAATGAATGTTTGGTATTATTCATTTTATGTGATGGTATAGTAATTTATATATGAAAATCTACCTCATGAAGTATAGAAAATGAAGTTTTTGGGTCAGATTAACTTTAGGAAGATGAAATATATATACTTTAGATGATTTCATTCCATACCCTCTTATGTATTTACTTCTCAAAGCCTCGTATAGACATCAGAATAAAGAACATTTAAATATACGGAATGTCATCTTAGTAGAGAGTATCACATTTAGAAATTTAAGTAGACAATACTGATGAAATAATGTTGTTGAGTGCAATCTCTTCTTTTGTTTATCTTTTGACTGACCTCTCGTGTGCCTTCCTTCCTTCCTTCCTCTGTGCAGCTGGCTTGGATCGCCTTATTGCCAAGTTGGACGGGGAGTATCTGGCCAACTTCTGCAGCATTCTGGCCGTCACCATCTCCGACCTGGATGTGTACGAGAACAAAACTCTGTGTAAGGATTGGTTAATTGACATGTAGGAATACCATATATGTTTATTTGCATATGACGTTTCCATGTTGAGTTGTTAAATGATTTTGTAGAGCTTAAATCAGCCAGGTAATACAAATTTTATTATTATTTCCTGTAAAATCATGTGCCTCTTGGAAAATTTATCATGTCATCTTATTTTTTTCATGTCATTATAAACTACAAAGAACACGTGAAACATTGATTTCACAAAAAAAAAAATCATCATTACCAATACAAACAATTTAATTATATGGTAACATGGCAATAGATAAAGTGAGAGATCTGTTCTGAAAGTTTGTTATATTACAACAATTATGTCATGAATAATTTCTTTATAGGTTACATTTACGTAGACAAAAGCTTCAGTTTGCATGTTCTTCATAACCTGAAACTTAATCATATCTTTTCTTGCTTAGTGTATGAACAAAGCAAACTGCGCACCAACATCAAGTCCCTCTCACCACTCCGAGACATCAACCAAGAGTTCATCCTCAGAATTCCTCACTTCCTATCCCGTCTAGTTGACTTTGCCACCAAACTACCATGTAAGTTTCACCTGTTGAGTGCATTGAGTGAGGAAGCGATGGTAAGATGTGTTAGAGGAATGTGTGGAGCTAAGAATGATGATGTGCGTGATAGGATTGAATAGAGAGCAGTGGTGAATGCATGGGTAATGATGCAGCATTGATGACTCTTGGCTAGAGGATATTCCCGTGCATCTGGTGTGACCCATGGATCAGATCAGGTGCAGGGAAGGAGAGAGGGTCTATGTTTGAATTGGCAAGGGTAAGCCAGCCTTACTATTGGGCCTTGACATGGTGGTGATCTCCAACACTACCGCTTGGTTGGCACGCATGTAATGTTTTCCCGAATCCTAATGAACTTGTCTTGGCTACCTCCCTTTAAGGGGGATATAAGTCAAGTATATGGATAGATAGATGTAAATATAGACGTGATTAGAGAAGTGTATAATGGTAAAGTTATATGTACAGTACAGATAGATGCCCCTTCCTTCCAGAGGGATCATAATGTACTATGCTATCCCTTCCTTCCATGCCTTTTCCCTTTCTTCCTCTTACTTAT
Organism: Cancer borealis; assembly: GCA_036785275.1. Taxonomy (NCBI): domain Eukaryota; kingdom Metazoa; phylum Arthropoda; class Malacostraca; order Decapoda; family Cancridae; genus Cancer; species Cancer borealis. The sequence goes on along the minus strand of JAXIVD010002377.1, from coordinate 23,908 downwards.
GATAATGTTAATAAATGATGATAAATACATGTGATGATATTTTTGTTGCCAGATGAGCCCAGGTACCCCGGCCTCACCATGGAGGTGGACCATTGGATGCGTCTCATTGAAGACTCCATGAGTGAGGTGTTGAGGGACCACCAAGACCAGCTACCTGCCTCCTCTGCTTCACCAAGCTCCACCCCAAACACCAACCCCAGACATCTTATGGGTGCGTGGAAGTCTCATTGTGTTATCTCCACTATTGTACAATCATGTCTTTTGTTTCTCCCTCCATTGGATGAATATTTCTTAATTACATACCACATTAGTTTATTAGAGAAAATTCATTCAGGATAATTATTATACTGATGATGGAATGACATAATCAGTGATAGTATTCTGCACTTTTGTTTGTCACAGATTTGATGAACCGAATACAGCCTCAGACCGTCTGTAATCAAATAGATTCTCTAACAAGTCCCATGCTGCAGCGTGTGGAGAGTGTCTATGTACTAGGCTTGCTGCTGCTTGGCAAACAGCGCAAGAAGGTGCAAGTACAGCTGGCCAGACTCATGCTTATCCCTCGCCTCTCCTCCCTCTTTGACCTGTTCATCTGGAAGTGTGAGACGTGAGTACTGGGAAGGAAGGTCAACATATGAAGGTGGAAAGTTTGTGGCAAACCTTTCCACCACTGACACCGAAATATGTGCTTAGCCTACTCTCTATACTACAACTAGGTAAATACTATGTCAACCCACAACATTCTAATTTCTTTTGGTGATGACCTTTCTTTTGATCTTACAGGTATCAGGAAAGGATAAGAGTTCCTGGTCATCTCAGCTCCTGTGAATGCAGCCCTGAAGTAGCCCTTAAGATACAGTTCCTCAGACTAGTGCACAGCTTCTGTGATCAGTCAGACTACAGAGTGAGTAATTAGAAGAAGAAAAACAGCATGATTGTGTGTTGACATTATATGAGAAAAGAACCAAAGGGTAAGTTATAGATAGTAAATTAATTATACGTATGTTCCCGGCAGTACCTGATGCTCACCCCGAAGGAGTTCAGTGAGGTCCGCAAGATTCACATCCACTATGGTCGTGAGGACAGTTTTAGCCTTCACTCAGCCACTGCCTCATCCTCATCTCCCACCCCAGCATCCCCTCACAGTCCCAATGGCAATGATGCACCAAACACCTGCAACGACAACGACAACACTCAACCCGAGGGAACCGAGGAGTGGGCAGCAGGCAGCAGAGCCAGCCAGGCCCGGCCCCTGGTGGAGTATCCTGCCGAACAGATGTGTAGCGGCTTCCAAGGACTGCTGCTCAAGATTGTTGAAGCACTCAAGAAGGAAACAACGGGATCAACATTCAGGTAAGACACAGGTGCTCACTGTGCTCAAACATATTGGTGCTTTCTTGAACTTTTTGTACACAACTTATACAGTGTAAACATTATGCAAAGAAGTAGTTGTCAAATGTTGAAAAATTGCTAGCATGGCCTGGAATAGATGGACAGCCAATAGAGAAGGGTGTGGGGAAGCTTTTGTCTTGCAGTGGAATCATACAGGATGATGATTGTGGTGATAATGATACCAATGTGACCCAACCATGTATTCTATCTATCTATTCAGCATCACCTTTATGCTTCCAGGTTTTGGTTTTCAAGAGCCATTGAGAGTTACCTTCGCAGCCCCAACCCATACGCTGACCAAGTCTTTCTGTTGAGACGCGGATTGTTGAAGGTGAGTTTTAAAAGGGATAGAGTAGATTAAATTATGTATTGTGTTCTTCCCATTACAACTTAGTAGCTAGAGGACACACCAAGATATTAACCTGAATAGAAGGGTCGTGCAGTGCCAGCTTCAGGTTCACTACAGATGACCTCATAATTAGTGCCAATCATGATTTTCCCATCACAGAGCTAGACAATACAAGACAAACAGGAGTCACTGGGAAATTTTTTTATATATTGTGGAGAAGAGGTAGTTTCTCTTTTTTCCTTGTTTTAAAGTATAATTTCTTTGCAGCACCTTGCGGGTTCTTTGCTGCAATGTGACCCGGGTCCGAACCAGAAGGAGGTGCTTCAGTCTACCTTTGACCTTCTTGGGGAGCTGCTCAAGTTCAATGACAAGGCTTACAGGAGACTCGACTCACTCATTGCTACAGAATTTAAGGTACATCACCGCCATTCTTTTGGGTCACAGCATGACTCGTGTTGATACAGAATTGAACTCCTAAACTTCGGGTATTGATAATCTCTGCTCTTGTAACATGCTTCAGGTGGTGTGCATTGCTGTCCATTGAATATAAATAAATGCCATCGTTCTTAACATAATCTCATTCTAATTTGCACATATCTCTATACTTATTGGTGTTTATTCAGTTCCATTTCTCTTCAGTTCACCACATTACTTATTCTTATGGTACAGGAGAAGCAGTTGTTCTCATTGGTGACCAAGAACCTAGTTGACTCCAACATGCTGGTGCGTTCCCTGGTCCTCTCCCATGACTTCTTTGTGAGAGTTCAAGGTGCTGAAGCCTTTGTGGCCAAGTCCCGCACCCTCCACCACGTGTCCACCTTCAAGCAGCGCCTCAGCTTCCTGGTGCAGCTCATCAAAACAATCAGTGTTGACACACTAACGCAGGTGAGTCAGGCGGGGACATGGTGAGGATTTAAGGAATATATTTACTGCCTTAATAGTACTCATTAAAGAAGGTTGTAATTATGTGGTGAGGTACTTTGTTTATTTTCACCTCAATGTACAGCCTGTTGCCATTCCTACCACTACGCTGTTATGGGCGAGCCATCAGGTGGCAGTACATGCATCAGTGTAGTAGTATAAGCTTAACATAATCACCTATGGCTTCAAGATCACTGTAATTGTTTTAACTAATATTATGGCTCTGAAATGCTTTGGTCATGTATTGCACATTGGATGTACTACGTTATTAAAGGAAACTAGATAAATTCCTTTCACAGATCAGTGCATACCAGTTTCAAGTGATTACAGCTAGACATCAGACAAAAGCTTTCCCCCATACATGATGACTCAATTAAGCAAATACTATAAAAAAGAAAAGAAAAAGTAAGTTATTCATCTGTTCTTTTTTTGACAGGAAAATGTAAGTTGTTTGAACACGTCACTAGTTATCCTGATGTTGGCTCACAAGCACTCGGAACTCCCTCTGTACCTAGAAGCCTTGCGCACCCATGTGGAACCACACCTCCTCACCAACCTCCGCTCTCTACTCCGCTTCTGGCAGACCCACTACCTCCACAACAAGGACAAGGACTGCAACACACTCCAACGGGTGAGTACATGGAAGGCCGCCTCAAACCCTTTCATCGGTGTTCCATCTCATTTCACAGACTTGTTGGAAAACTGTTTAATTTGTTAACTAATTTTTCTCACAGCAGAGATATGGAAATAAAGGATGTGTTGAAATTAATATATCAAGTTCAGCCAGAATCACACCTTACATAAACTTTTAAATGTTCTAACCTAAATGACTATGTTATATGTATTTCAATGCTCTTTTCTCACTAAAAAAAAGTTTTCTCCAAAGCTTGGCAGTGACATAATGTATCTAGTAATAATTTTCACCCAAGGGATTACAGATAAACCTCATTGGTTATGATATTGCCACTGCATAGGAATGTAATAGGATCACTTAAAAGGGTTATGAAAAGGAGCACAGCAGGAAAGTGTATGTGTTGGGAAAGGAGTTAGCAGAGTTATTGTGAAAGTGTATTTCTGAGATAGTTTATGGTAAAATGTTAGTATAGTAGATCTATATAAATTCATCAAGAAAATCTTAATTAGTAAAAACATATGTGTTGTGTTATGTTAGTCAGATGATGTAAATTATCATTGACCACTCATTTTCAGAGTTCTGGAATTTCTTTTGACTTTTGGCGTGAAACTGTTGCAACCTTGGTGGCAGAGAAGAAACTTTCTCCGGACTGTATCTACCATTACCTCTCGCCTGAAGACCTCACATTATCCCGCACCAGCTAGTGTGTGGCCTCACCCAGTCCTCATCCCCATCTCAGTCCACAGAGGCTGGTTCTAATGGTGGCAGGTGAGGTGGGTGACAGTGAAAGTGATGGATGAGTCTTGTTGAATGTGAATGTGAAACTTTACTAAGCACTCCTGTGAAATGAATGATAGGTGAAGCTTGATGAAACCCAACAGACAAAAGGAAGATAGTTAGTGGGTTGGGAAGGATCAGTTCCAGATGAGATACAGTACAAACAGGCTCTGGGACTACCATTTAGGCTACATGAGGAGGTTACACCATTCACTAACACACTTTGTAACAATAAGGAAGGAAATAATTTTTGTTCACTGACAGTACAGTGCCAGCTTCATGAAGTGTTTGAGGTTATTGGGATAATGTGAGTCTAGCCACCACAGTTTGGTTGCACTTCGTCTATCATTGTCTATTAGAGGCTGTTCAGTATACAAAAGGGAGTCACAATGTATTAGTGTTATATTGTGGGATGTTTGCAAAGTAGTAGTACCCAACTAACATTCTATTGACAAAAGTATCATGAAGGATTGTTTAATCAGTCATAAAAAATGTCTCATTAACCTAAAATAGTTGTATCTGTACTAGAATACAAGTGCAGTCCAACTTTATATCAGAATTTTAGTTTGATGCTTTAGGAGAGAAGGTTAAAAACCCTGAGTTCATATAATATATTTTAGATTGTTGTTGTTATTGGTTTATTTAAGCTCACATGTTTTAGCCATAAGTTAAAAGTTTTATTTACCTGCTATCTGTTGAAAGAAGAATTACGTTTACAGCTGTAATATGTGTATTTTGTTGTTTAGAGTATATTGAGACAATCTAGATACCACATAAGCTAATTATGTTTCTATGTTTGTATTCTTCTAGTGTTTCTCTCAATTGAACAAGCACAAACTTGACTAGCTATATAACAATAGATTCATCAGGTGCTCCGTACATCTTAACCATAATTAGTGAGTGTGGGAACAAGACAGGACACACACACAGTAAATTAGTCTGCATCATAAATTATATATTCTTCATACAGAAGAGTGAGTGAGTGAGTTAATGTGAATAAAGTAAGCGCCAGACATCACAGGTCATATGGCGCCACACAGAAGGAAGAACAAACCTTTAAACTTGAGTGTCTTTCTGGATATACGTGATTTAGGGCATTGAGCACAGGACTAATGGATGGCAAGACATCCTGTGATGTACACAGACGTGTACCTAAGCTCTCTCCTAGTATTTTGTGAGTGTAAGGATGAAAAGTCTGTGCAGCTCATTTGTAGTAAGTCAGTGAATGTATTGAGTAACGTGGCTTTTAGTCAGTCTGGTAAAGGTGTTGTTGGTATAGCAAGAGACTGCACATTGTCATGAGTTCTTCCATGCATTTTCCTAACACACTGCACAAGACACCTAAAGCTTGTTTGATAATTGACCTGAAAAAATAGCTTTCCCTTACATGTATGTATATAGTGAGAAACCATCATCCTGTTTTAAGGATGCCTTTCCACTTGCTGTCTCGACTCCACTGCCTGTTTGGTATGAGGTGTTCTAATAGTCTTACTTTGATAATGCTAAGCTACCCTTCCCCAGGCTTCGGGGATGCCTGAGAATTTGATTCAATGTGATATACAGTGTCTGCAAAAAGTATATAGAGTGCAGGCAAAAAAAATCAATGGAAAAAAGCATTTAGTTACTTTTGCAGTTTGCAGGTTACTGTTGCAGCTGACCATCACTAACATGCATACGGCAACTTGGTGACACATCAAGAACACATATCAACTTTCAGTTCGAGCCTCAATGCTTGCTTAACACCTTTGAAAGTGGATTAGTGCTTCTTTATCCCATAGGACTCTAATTTTGCTTGTTCACTTGGTGCTGTGGTTTTTGTACCAATACATCTTGATGTATTGTGGTTATCTTAGAGGAGCATATGGCGTGACAAGATAGGAGGGTTAGGGCAATGATAGCGTGTATGAAAGATGTAGCATGGGAACTTGTGTCAATGGAGTGAAGTGTGGTGTAGTGAAATGGGTGAAAAAAATACTTTGGGGTGGTTTGGTCATATTGAGAAAAAGAATAGTGAAGAGTTTGTGAAGAAAGTATATGTGAGTGAAATTGTGGGTCCTAGGGGGAAAGGAAGGCCAGTTGTAATTGGAAGGATAAGGTAATGGAGTACATGCATGAAAGGATGGGCGGTTGAACAAGCAAGTAGGAAGTCTATAGATTGGGAGAGAGGGAGGCTCTCCTGGGGGACGTTTCCAGAGGGAACAAGGCATCAAACTATAGATAGATAGATACATTCTGATGGCTCCTACCATCCTCAGGGCGAAAAAAGGCTCTTATTTTAGACTGGAAGTCCAAAAATGTGTGAAAAAAAAAATAGCAAGGTGTACCAAGCATGGTGAGAGCACCATCTGCTGCCTCAAACAAAAATGTGGTGCACGAACATGAACATAGAATACTTCAGGAAGTTAGCTGACTGTGTCCAGAAACATGAAAATGATCATGAAAAAATGTCATGTAATATTGATATGATTGTATGTGGGATGCAGGGTGCTCTATACTTTTTGCAGACACTGTACGGTGTTAATGTTTGTGAAGACTGACAAGTATTGGTTCAGTTAGTGATTTCGTTTGTGCTCAATTATACACTATGAATATCTTTTGTGTAGTTCATTGATGCTGCCACTACTACTACCTTGGTGCTTTTTGATTCTTTGCAGATGTGTGTGTGTGTGTATGTGTATGTGTATGAGTCTGTAGAAATGGGTATTTGTGTGTGTGCTATTACAGCTGACAGTCCTTAACAAGTCCATCATGGGCCGGACATTTAACACATGACCTCACACCCACCACTCATAAACTTAATATAAAACCTGAAACCATTGGTTTGACTGACTGATAGAAACTTGTTGTGTGGGCATGAACTTTGCCATCTGTATGTTGTCAGTGTTTTGGTAGTTTGAGTTTGCATGTGTCATTACCCTCCCTGAAAGTGCTCAGAGCTCATAGAGACAGATCTATGGGTAAGGTAGAGACTTCTCACACACCACATACCCATTCCCTTGCTCAAGGGGGACTGTATCTGCTCTGTGTCAGTGAAAAAATCCTTAGTGACCTGAGCAGAGTTTGGACCCACGCCTTGCTGGGTGACAGGCGGAGTCATTAACCACTGAGTCACGGAAGTGGTGTTTGTGTGTAGAAATGTAGCATTGGTATTGCAGTCTTTAATGCTGATATCATTAATTTATCTACTTTTAGTAGACATTATAAATAGATAAATATCAAGTGCGGGGAGGATGATGGTAGGAGTTAAATATGAAGTGACCGTGATAAACCCTTGGACCTTGTAAACATGACCCCTACCCTCGTACCCATTAGCGTGACTGTCCTGATGCACTGTGTTTGGGGAAGGTGTATTTTTCTTTCCTCTGGGTGCCTAGAAGTTAAGTGAGAGGAATGTATATGTATGTGTGCATGGGTGTGTGTATGCATGCCTTGTCTTGGCTTTTAGGAGGATAACATGGTTTGGTGAGAAACACCCCATAAGTTGGCTTAATGGCTAGGTAATGTGGCATAAACACACAACACAAAAAAACGCATATGAACCAATAGCACTGATGGTTCCATTAAGTTCAACAAGTATCCATGTTTTTCTCCACACGGCTTTGGTTTCCCCACCAGACTGCTTTGCTTCACGATCTACTTCACTGCACAGTACTGTACACACTGTAAGCATATCCTGTGACTTAGTTAACCCTAAAACACTCATTGAACTGCTTTATAATTGTGGTCATTCTGGGCAGGGAAGTGGCATTACCACAAATTTTGAACCTTACTACTGCACCCATTACTTTATCTCATCCCAAAGCCTCAGCTCCTGACCCTCGTGTAACACAGCAACACTGGTACTCTAATATTACCACCAGTGTTATTCCCTTGATCAGTACTAAATATTTTCATCACTGAATGATTATCTTATGTAATAAGTTAATGTGCCCTTGAAGAAAAATGTTTGGAAGCACCCACTCCATTTTTCAAAGACAAAGGTCAGTTATTTAAGTATTGGAGAACTTTATGTTAGCGGTAATGAGAAACATGTGGAAGGAAAGTAATGGTGGCTTTGTATGACTACAGTGATGCTCAATTGTTTTTTTACTTAATAGTTTCCATAAAAATGTGTGAAACTTAATAACATAAAAGTTAGAGTATTGACCTTATGGAAAAAAGGTAATTGATTATGAACTAGCCTAAAAAAAACTATTTTACACCATACAAGACACTTTTGTCCTTTTAAATATAAATAGGAATCCCCATGCATTTTGTAAGAGGAAAGAAGGCCTCGTAAGGCTTTTACAATACTTCCCTATTATAAGTAGTTTCAATTTGGTAAGACACTGTTTAACTCTACCAATACATGCATGCAAATGTGCACGTTTACCTAATCAGCCATAAGGAAAAGTGAGGCTGATGGCACAAAGTCCACACATGAAGTTGCATATAATGATACTCGAGATAACCAATTCATGCCAACCCAATGGAGCCAAATCTGATGCATCGTCTATTACACACAGAGTTAAGGAAATATATTTATTTTTATATGGTGATAATTGTATATATTCATTGAAGCATGTTTTCACGTTGCAAGCGTGTGGGTTGGCTTTGGTGAACTAAATTATATTGTTTTTAATGTATCCTGGAGACAGAGAAGACATTTATTGTTCCCTTGCATAAGATAGTGAAGATGAATGTAATAATTAAAGGGATACATTTGCATAGTGTGACAGGAAAAGTTTATGGGAGAGTTTTTACGTAGAGATTGAGGAGAAGGTTAGTGAGGAGCAGGGAGGATTTAGGAAAGGAAGAAGCAGTGCAGACCAGATATTGGCATTTAAATGATGGTAGGGAAGTGATTAGGGATAGATTAAAACTGTACACAGCCTTCATGGATCTAGATAAAGTATACGGTAGTCGATATGAAAGCTCTCTTGAACGTTTTGAAAGTTTATGGTGTTGACTTGGATATAAAATAGGGCACAGCAGTCAAGAGGGCGTACTGTGGAAACGAGTTATCTGAGAATAGCAAGTGGTGTGACAGATGGGAGGGTGAGAGTAATGAACGTATGTATGAAAGATGTGACGCATGGAAACTTATGCAAATGGAGTGAAGCATAGTGTAGTGGAATGGGTGAAAAAAAATACTTTAAGGTGGTTTGGTAATATTGAGAGAATGAAGAGTGATGAGTTTATGAAGTAAGTGTACTCGAGTGAAATTGAAGGTCCTATTTGGGGATGGAAGGAGTACATGCATGAAAGAGGTGCTGATAGATGGGTAAGCCTTGAACAAGGAAGGAGGGAGTGTATGGATAGGGAGAGATGAAGACTCTTCCGTCTGCCTTGACCATCCCCTTGGGTATGGTTTCTGGGGTGAATGAGGCATCAGATTATACATACATAGATAGATAGATAGATGGCAACAGAACCGGACCATTAAAACTAGTAAATATAGCTTTATATCCTCCTCAAGGAAGCTCAGAAGCAGTCTTGTGGTTTTAGGAAAGCTTGGTTATCAAAAATAAATAAAACTACTTTTGCATTCAAACCAAACTGTCCACACAGCTTGGTATCGCTGATTTTGTTGGACCAAGTTGTAGTAATACTGCGTGCAGATTGGCAATAAAGGTCAGAAATTTTTTTTTCTTCTGAAATCAAGCTGCCCATACAGCCATTCAACATCAAACCTTGGGTGGGATCCTGACAACATGCTACTACCACATACTGATGTTATCATTGCCTTGTTAACAAAATCAGATTGGTGACAGAAATAAGCATCAAATTTGAGATGACAGCAACATTATCTTTGCGTAAAAATCTTATTTTTGCACAAAAGTTTAATCCTGGAATTATGCTGCAAAACTTAGTGCACCATTGTAGTTGTTACACCAGTCCCATCTGTAATGCAATTATGTGTGTGTGTAAGGACATCTTTTGCTTGTTTGTTTGTACTTAGAGGAGTACATGTGCACTTGCTTGTATGTCTGTTCTTATTTATATTGGGCATGATTTTATGAGGAAATCTGGAAGCAGGGTTGTGCAGTCCAGTTGTTTAACTCATCAATTTCTAACTTGAAATAAGTTCATCATCATTGGACCAGTAACTGATGTCACTGGTAATATAAATAACCAAAACTTATTTTGTGGTATGTAGTGTTCAGCTCTAAATCCATTGCATCTGTTATATAGTGAGTCAGTCTACAGTCTACACAAATGTTCACAAATTCTCAACACTTGAAACAGATTATGAAATTTTTTGTAATGCAGTTTGACTCTCAGGAGCAATAATGTTCTTACTTTCCTCAGCATGTTACTAAAATTTCACTACAAAATGTTACCCATATTTATGAACTGCACTACAAATATTCATCACAGTATTTCATTGTACAGTTAGTGGCACCCAGTCAAACGTTATAAACTCAAATTATAATCATAGTTTATCATTTAGCTTGATGGAGGTTTTTCTATTCAGATTATTGAACATGGTCAGACTAAAGCATCAATAACGAGGAGAGTAAAATATATAAAATAAGTGTGGTGCAAAATACCATTACACACACACACACACGTTAGGTGCTAAGGATAAGGTTACGTAGAATCGTATGGTAATTATATATTTCCCCAAAAATGACCAATAAATGTAATGAAATAACAATATTTAAAAGTGTTAAGTAATGTTGGGAGAAAAGGGAAAAAAACTTAATGGTGCTGGACTTTGTAATACGTTTTGATATCAGTGGACTATGTGGAGGTACTGGTGGAGGTGTGTTAGGATTGAAAGACTGTCATTCAAATGGTACACATGATCGAAGTAATGATGGAGAATGAATGTGTCATATTTTGGATATGCAATGTGAACTTTGATAATTCAAGACTTTTTAGAAATAAACATTGGTGTGAAAGGAAAGGATGATTATATCCTAAGCTAGTATATATAATGGTATCTGGATTATTTACTGGTCTGTGTTTCATAAATCCCATGTATATAATGTAAATAAATCATTACTGTGAAGTAATTTTATGATGTACCACAAAAACTAAAATTAGAATTAATACATTATAAAAATATTTATGCATGCACATGTTAGTAAACAATGAACAGACAACATTCAAGATAAGAAAGTAGGGATGTGATTGGAGTATTTAAATAGCAGATATCAGAAGGTGTGGAGTGCAGTATTGATGAAAGTGAGGAAACAAAGGAGTAACATAACAAGGTAAATACAGTACATGTACCTCACACTCAGGTCTAAGATCCCTTATTACTGTTAAACACCAACGGACACAAACAAATGAGTGCGTGTTCACCACAGGTTTTTATGCACCAATACCAGTCATTAACTGACTTTGATTCACATTTAATACAGTAATACAGGTGTGTGAAGAGAAAACATTATTCACATTCTTTCATTTATTTATATAAACATATTACAGGGTATAAACATCTATGTGAAAGGCACTGCCTCTCATAATTACTTAGTGCAATTACAAATTACACTTGACACTCAATTTAACGGACTCGATCCGCTTTTGGACATGACCATTCAAAAGGTCCACTGCTTGAAGAATGTGTCCACTAGGTAGCAGAGTAAGCAGTGCAGGTGTCGAGAAGTTGTTGTCAAATCAAGTTTGTAACGTCAGTCAGTGTTTACCTCTTGACACACAGTCCAGCAGTGTTTGTGCTCCTTTCTTGTATATTTTACCAATTTGCTCAGCAGTGCCCCCAAGATTGGGAAAAAGAAGCATGTTTACCTTAACATTGTGCAGAAAATCAAATTAATTAATAACTTGCCGCATTCTACGGATGGACTGGGGATACACCGGTCCGAGCTCTTGACAAGAGTAGTGAGAAGACTAAAACCGACCCTTCAGCATGCCGGGCTTTTGTATCTGACATCTTGTATGATGTGCCATGCCTCACACAGCTGGCGCTGCGTCAAATCCTGAAGATGGATCTCCGAACACTTCACTTACACCACCTTGCCATGCCGGCTTTACACACACAGACGGTAGAGGAGGACTGGGAGCAATGCCCGGTCTCTTGAGACTGTCTCCAAATGCCAAAGCAATGGACTTTTTAAAGTAACGGACAAGTAAATTCCCCATTTAGTCCATTTAATTGAGGATAGAGTGTAATTATACTCTTGAAACTATACATATAAAGATAATATTCAATACAACCCAGGATGGCAGCAGGGTGGTGGTCTCAGGTCAAGGTATCATAATCTTTGTCACCATCTTGATATTTGTTGTCATGGAAACTTATCACACTAAAACCATGTCAGAAAGGAGTGTTCATAAAGCTTCACTTGGCAAGGTGGTGTGATCAACACTCTTGGTGAAGGAGCCATTGATTATTGATGGTTTTAACACAACAACAAAGCAACATAACAAAGCAGGGTGAACAGACATGATGGAGAAATGTCATGCGATCACTAAAATAAAGATTAAAAGGGAAAGGGGAAAGCTGGCAATAGCCACTGCATGAGCAAACCTTTCTTGTACAGCACTGCCTGGGCTGTCTTACACACTGCCATTACTGTTGTGTATTGTTACAGTGCTTTAACATTAGCCAATAAGTGCTGTACTATGCCACCGAATGTCCAGTGGACTGATCACTAAAGGATGCACACCATTATTGCATTGTTGTATCATCCATTACTGTGCTAGTACGGTTTTGTTGTGCCTATTATAGTAAAAACTCAATATAATGAGCAAACTTGGAATGGAACACCATATTATTACATGTGAAGATTCACCATCACTTTACTGAAGACATCTTTACTGTTAAATACAAAATAGATGAGAATTTTGCTTTTCGTCAGATACTTTTCAAATCAGTAATACTGTCGAGGATCTTCATTCAAAATTGTATGTACACATCACTAGTATGTACTAATGTCATCATGTGCACTTAATGCCCAGATTTAAACATTTCTACAGATAACAAGCCATGACTCCATTCCATATGGCTTTACACAGTTATGATTTGCCACAACACATTTTTAATAAACTTCTTTGGTTATAATACTGTCATTGTGTAAACTATCGTGCTAATTCTAAGCAGGATTTTCTTCTATAAACATGGTTGGAGTTACGAAATAATACATAAAATCAATGTAAAATCATGTGAGGTGAGGCAGCAAAATTCAGAGAACAGAGTTTGATGAGTGGGAAAAGGAAATAAATTAAATATTGTAAATGTTATGAATAAGGAATTAACATTAAATAAATAGAATAAAAGGATAAATATCGATCATTAAAAACATAATCATAAAATCATCTGTGAGTTTCAAGTGAAAGAATGTGTATGGATGGGAAACCAGAAAGGGTTAATAAGATCACAACCACTACTTCTAAATAACTACATACAAGGGTTTGTTAAGGAAGAAAATTGAGTCTGCATTGTACTTCTTTCCTTGGATGACAATGAAGGTCCAGGATACAAACCCAGCTACTTAGGGCGTCATGCTCAGCCAGGAGGAAAGTGACGTACCTCATCAAGAACGGGAGAAGACAGGACTGGAGTCTCGTGGTCTTTCTGTGGAAGCGAAGCAGAACAGATTGGAAGCCATCCTCACTAATTTTCACATGTGTATATATAAAATCTCTCTCTCTTTCTGTAGCAGGGTATCACTGCATTACTCACTTGCACAAGTTCCCATGTACACCTTGAAGTCGTCCAGTGTGAAGCCTCCGTTGAAGGACACTCCCTCAAACACCACTTGAAAGCGTGTACTGGCCAGCAGCTGCACTTGTCCAAACTGCCAACCATTTAGATCTCCAAGGATGTGACTCCACACCTGCAAAGGAAGGTAACATTGCACACCAACACTTCACATGGACACTCTGTTGAGCTAATGTATGTACTAAGTAATCTTACCCATTGAAATGTATACATATACACCATACATTGCTTTCACCTTTGTTAGACACACTCAGTCACTGACAATACAACAAAATGCTGTTGGTATAACATTTCCTGAACATTTCCTCAATCAAATTTTATACAATCCTCTACAAGAAAACACTGAATGCATTGTTAATTGTCTGGAATATTTACAATAGTTGAATTGACATAACCATCTTAGCCCTGGAGAGAGACTTTAGCATAAGGCTCACAGAACAAGTTTATAATCAAATTGATGAAGCTTGTAATTTTTGTCTCACACTCTCTACTTAGGGCTCTTCTCATATGCAATTGAAAATGTATTAAAAAGCAAAAGTAGAAATGCTTTGAAATCAGAACTAAACTAATATAAAAATTCTACCCTACTCCTTCTATACAGAGTAAGTAGTAAGTATCTAGTCCCTACACATTCTCTCACCTGGATATCACTTGAGAGGTCAGTCAGGAGCTGCTCTGGGAAGGATCGCAGTTGTGAAGGTCGCTGGTAGATGCTGAGGCTGGTGTTCGGGTCCGCTCCAAAGCTAGCGAACCAGAAGGTGAAGCAAAGCGGAGCGCGATTTGGCAATGGTTCCACAACAGGCGAGACAAGCTGGAGCCTTTGTGTTCGGCCTCCCAGATTAAATACATCAAAGTAGATGTAACCAGCTGGGGGGATGAGGATGGGTATTAATATTAAAGTTTTCTCTCTCTTATACTCCAACACATTATTCTCTTACTTTACATGTCATCTTACACTCTCAACATCTATTGTATCTTTGTCACTCCACTCTTTTTAATTATCTTCAAATATCCAAACCATCTTTCTATTAATATTTCTTCACTGACATTTAACAGCAGCAATACTATTTTTCCTGACAGCAAAAGGGTAGAGACACTGTTGAAGAAGTCACTGTTCCTGCTATTTCCTTGATCTTATTGCATCTGACTTACCAGGAGAGCCGTAAGTGTGGTCATGCATGTTGAGAGGCCGACGCACACTAGAGGCAAGTGACCAATTAAAGTCTAGATCTGAAGTGAGGTTTGTCCAGCCACAGGAGCCCCGTGTGAAAGTGCAGTCCCCAGCGCGCACTACTGCAGCCTCAGGTACAGCTGGGAGGGGAAGCAAGGATGAAAAAGAAAGTGATGACTGTTGGAGCATAAAGGAGAACATGGAGTAAGAGGAACACAGTGGAAGAAGTGACTAATATTGAGTAAGGTTAGAGGAGGAGAGGCAGTAAAAAAGTCTTTTTGCCTCTGTTTGTGATCATTACTTACTAAGACAGTTTCCATCAAAGATGCTAATGTCATCTACAGCCAGCAAACCCGAGCTGTTGGAGGCGCCCCACACTGCCTCCAGTACCACCTGTGGGATAAGCACAAAGTACGGATTCAGACAGTTGCTCTGAACTAAACTTGAAATGTATAAATTTATACACACACAAGATGGTGCCAGATTTGGATGATTTAACATACAAGGAAATTTTTTTTAAATGAAATAACTAAAAGATAAAAAGATCAGGGAGCACAAGAAAAATAATGCAAAAAGAAATTTTTTTGAACGACACAAAAAAGAATGGACTGAAAGGAAAGGTGATAAAGGCAAAGAATATGCAACAACTTAAGGGAAAAACTAAATTAATATAGATACGGAGACAAGACCACATAAGTGTAGCTCAGACCCTGTATATTACGAGATAAATACAACTAGATAAATACACACTTGAAAGTCTCC
Source organism: Cancer borealis (assembly GCA_036785275.1). NCBI lineage: Eukaryota > Metazoa > Arthropoda > Malacostraca > Decapoda > Cancridae > Cancer > Cancer borealis. The sequence continues at coordinate 8,226 of JAXIVD010002377.1, read as the reverse complement.
CTCAGCTCTGAGTGGTGTCTGTGCAAAGTACCACGTGAGTCCCTGGAAGTTGTGGAGTGTCCAGACAGGTGTGAGGATCAAGGCGCCAGCTGTTCCCTCACGAAGCAAGAAGGCGCTCAGAGACCCGAGATTGGGCTCCACCTCCCCGAGGGGCTCAAACATGAAGTACCTGAAGAACAAGTAGTTGACACAAACCAACAAGTGCTGTGATGATTGTCTATAAGGAAGTGAAAGTACATCAATATGGAAAAATATTATTCCAACACTCTAATAAGATAACATTTATCTACAAAGCATATTAAACTTATGTACTGTGCACATAGTACTGCATATGTACTAGATACTTATACATATGTTGATCAATTAATCACACATATAAATAAAAGAAAAATACCATTTATAAATCTTTAAAATCGAGTCAAATATATGAAACTATGAGAGGACATTTTCCATTTTACATAAAACTTCCAACCGTCTTTTGAATGCTTTTTTAAACTGATTAGATTCTGAAGCTCAATGCTGACTTGACATTATTAGAATACTACTAGAACTATAGCAGCATAAGGATAGTATGTATATATATTTTTTTTACAATTTTTCCAAACTTTTTAAGGTAACCTCCACAAACATTATCAGGGACCAAGAAGACCTTATAGTTAAAAGAATATTTTTTTAAAGTACCGTTCACTCACCAGAATGAAAGACACTTAACCAGCCCATTAGAACGCATGATGGGGGACAACAACCATGCATGGTCACCCTCCTTCTTCCTTGTTGGGCTTTCCAGCATCGCATAGTAGCCTGAAGGTAAAGAAAAATGGTGAATTTATTTATCTATACATACATTTTTTTGAAAATATTAAAAAATAAGAAATTGTGATGAAAGCATTGTAGTTCTTTTATCTGGCTGGTCACTTTTCAATGGAATAACTGCCAAGTGGCCAAAGATCACCCACATGCTGCCATTACACTATCCTCGACAGGACTGCAAAGTTATATGCATCGAGGAGCTTCCACGGCCAGCATGAGCCTCTCAACAAAGAAACGAGACATCACTGTAAAAATCTAATCAGCACTACTAACAGGCGGAGACAGACCATCTAACATCTCCATCAAGCCTACCGGTGCCACAAGTGTAAGACATAAAAACTAAAATGCTAAAATTAAATTAAATTGATACCAAAGACTATGTTCTGAATCTTTAGAAATATCCATCCCAGCCACCTGCCCCTCACCTTGTCGGGAGCCTGTGCTGTGGTCAGTCGATGGGAAACCAAACTCCGATGCCCTCACTCTCAGGTATTGGAGGTTATCCACACGTTGTTGGGGGCCGGGGTTGCTCCAGCCGCACGTGTCCTCCTCAAAGGTACAGTCCCCAGAGGAAGGTGGCATGGCAGCAGCAGGCAGGGCTAAGGCACAAAAAGTTTCATGAGACAGATCATTACATAGAAAATCAGACCACACATACCCTAGGGTGTAAACTAGATTGTCTCATTCAGTGAGTAAACGCAAACATAATTAGAATTACAGAAAGTCGGAAGCAACATAATCAAACAGTCAAGAGTACTAAAATCAACTCACTAGCGCAGGGTCCCGAGATGATGGTGATGTCATCCAAAGCAATGTCACCGAGGCGTGGTTTGCCAACAGACCCCTCGAACACCACCTGTCACGAGTAACAGGAATCAGGAAGTGGAAAGCCGAGTGAGTTCAGGAGTAATGAAGTCAGAAGCTCAACAGGGGATCACAGAGTATTTCTAGTGATTTAAAAAGCACAATGGTATTAAGATTACAAAAAAATATATTTGCTAATCCATCTCAGTATTGTGAGAGTGACTAGTCTGGGCGATGGCTCCGCTTGCAAAAATAAACTAATTCCAGTCTCTTATTAGATGGAGTTTCCTGAGACAGCACTGATGATTAGATGACTGCTGGAATCACCTTGAATGGAGTGCTGGAGGAGAGTGGAAGCTGGCCTTGAATCCACTGTGTTCCCTGATGACCCGTGAGAGTCCACAGGACCTGATCCTGCCGTGTCACTACATCCTCGAGCAGCACCTGCAGGCGGCCTACACCCCGGCCTGCCATGTATGCAAAGAACCTCATACAGGGTGGGTTGTTGGGGTCTGGAAGGAAGGGGAAGGTGGGCTGAGGGTGTTGTGTGGGGATGAGATACGAAGACTGGTTTTTACAAATTTTGTTTTCTATCACTTTTTAAGGTAATCATTTTTTTAATTTGATTTATTATTGTATTGCATTATTTTTCTAGTTTACCCATACAAATATCCTCAGAAGTGCCAGGCCGCAGTCTTTATTTTCATGCATTTATTGTGATTTAAAAGTTTCTAATATATCAACAGTTCATTCAATTGCATACACTAATCCATGTCTTAAGAGATGTAGCTTGCCCATGAATTTATAAGTACTTTTGCCTACAAGAAAAGCAGTTTTTTCAAAGTACTAATCCTGGCATTAAACTTATGAAAATTTTATATACATAAATTGCAATAACCAATGAAAGTGAGAAACAAGAATAAAATAAATAAGTGAATTACTGAACTGTATAAAGATGGACTCACCCGTTGCCTGAAATTCAATGCTTTCCAATCTCCCCACATCATCAGGTCTCCGTGGGAAGGAGGAATCTAAAAACACATAGGCCCCCCCAAGGTCCTCCCCTTGGGAACTACTGTGGTCTCTCGGCGGCCCTGTGATGGGGTTCTGAGTGCCGCGGCCCTGGTGAGAACATGATCAAATGGATATATCATTTCCATTATTAGATAAGAGTCATAGAAACGACAGATAAGTGAGAATTCCATCACTGGTGTCAGGTGATGCAACATGCAAATAATTCGAGTTTTATAACTGTATTTTGTTTGATCTATCAACACCCTTGGCAAAAGTACTTCCATGCTTCCAACATTTCTCCTTTTCATCTCAACCTTTTCATCATAAATATTAAGAACATAAAAGCTATATGCATTCCGTTGATGTATTGTAATTGCTGAACAACCTGAATAACGTGTTGAAGTTTCTTGGAAGCAATATGTAACCTAGATTGTCTGAAAAAATTGTAATTCCCAAGTTGACTGAATATTCTCAAATCACCCGAAGTGTCTTTCCATCTCCATCCATTATCCATCAACTATGTATTGTACTTAAGCCTCATTTGCATCCATTCCACTCACGTCCACACATCCCGCCCATTTGACTCACCAGCTGCCAGTCAAAGTCATCGTTACGGACGTTGTTCCAGTCACACATGCCACCTTCAAAGGAACACAGGCCGATGCACTCCTGGCCGGGCCGCGTCCCCAGGTCATCTACAGCAATGTGTCCTCGGAAGATGTTGAATGGGTTCCCCGCCGCCGCAGGAACAGCTTCCACCATTAACTGTAGTTCCAGATACACAAGTCCATAACTAAAGAAACTTGATCATCATAATAATCATGGCAGAGCTGTCACCTGCTGTGCGTTTAAAGATTACTTGCCTCACGAAAAATCATATTATTTAAAGAGAGGAATATCCAAGAGATTGTAGAAAAAAATCTTTGTTAGAAGCGTGTGAAGAATAAAGTGTGTGTGCTTGGAGGAGGTGAAAGAGTGAGTGAGGGACACACCGTGTGGTTGTCGGTGAAGGTGTAGAGTGCCTGGGCCTCCTTCCAGTCACCGCGGGTTAGATCGCTGGTCTTCCAGATGGTGACTGCTTTGTTCTGGCCCATTTTGCGAACTTTAACGCGTAGCTCACTCGCACTCAACCCATCCAGGAAGTACCAGAACTTGAGGCATTTTCCTGGATAGAAGAGGGATAAGAAAAATTTTTTTTAAGACAGGAAGTAATGTTAACTATGGAGACGTATATACGTAACTCATAAACACAGTTACTGTGAGTACAGTGTTATACTACCATTCCTTTCATCTATACAGTTTAGTATATAGTGTGGTGATGTTCTGTGAGCAGTAATGACTATCATGACATCACCGTCGCTGAAGGTCACAAAAACATGTAGATACTCACCCGCAGGACCCGTCGGCTCCTGCATCTCAGACTCCATAACGGCGTTTGGCGCCAGCTTAGCAGGCGTGCTGGAAGTCTCATGGAAGGCGTACCCTCCTGCTGGTGCATGGCAGTAGAAGGACCAAGACTTAATGGTGAAGCGATTGATTGATTGATATTATTTCATGGCGCCACAATGACGGGATTATATGACACCGTGGTGATGCCAGACACACTAATTCATGACTTCATATCAGCAAGACACACTACTCCAACTTATAGTCCCTTGTCACTCACCCCTGTCATCGCCAGTGGTGTCATTATAGGGTCCTCCAACCCATAACGAGTTGATCCCCGTAGATAGCGTCCAGGCTTCAGGACTGCCCTCAACTGCCACCCTGTAACACAAGTTGTACAGTCCCCTGGAAACTGTACAAGGCTCTCCCTAACCTTAACACTGATCGCAGGGAGAGTATACCAGGCTCTTCCTAACCAAATTACCGAATCAGGCGACATGTCACCTCCTTTTTCATAGGATCTATCATTGGCTGACCTCCAGTGACCCGTCCTTCATCTTAATCCTCAAATAATAATCCTCTCATTCTCACTCCTCTGTTCCTCTGTCAGCGGCGTCGGTCAGCGGCTGTCAGCGGCGTTGCTGTCAGTGGCTGTCAGCGGCGTTCTGTCAGCGGCTGTCATCTGTCAGCGGCTGTCAGCGGCGTTGCTGTCAGCGGCTGTCAGCTCTCTCTCTCTCTCTTTCTTTCTTTCTCTCTCTCTCTCTCTCTTTCTCTCTCTCTCTCTCTCACACACACACACACACACACACACCTATTTGTATATTTAGATTTTATATTATATGTTGCTTTTGATATAAAATAAACCCAAAACAAGCATAATGATTGAAATATATTAGGGAAGTTGTGGTAAATAGCGACATGTTGGCCTCTAACCTTGGGGAGGAGGGCGGGGCATGTGTAGTTTCATATCAGGATATATTTTCGAATAAATTCCAGGTGTTATTAGGTAAGAATAACTGCATAGAATGTAATAATATATATTACTGTATTTATTTAATAGTAAAAGAAGACAAGGCAAATGCTGTTATTGGATATTTAGAAAGGATAAATATGATGCATTATCGTACATAACACTCATGTTATGTCATGTTTGGCTCGGTAGATTAACCTCGATATATGGATATATCGATGTATCGTTACAGATAAAAAAATATATAACAGCTTTTATACACTATAAACATCATTATAATTTAATAACATCATTATTACGTGTGAATTAGTATGTGAAAATATAGTAGAAGCAATGAAATAAATAAATAATAATGCTTTATCAAGGTAAGAGGAAATGAGCTTTGCCCCAAGAGGCCATAACTCCGCCCATTCAAAGAGGCTGTAGCTCCGCCCTCACGTTCGTCTTTCTGTCCCAACCACACTACTCCATGACCACAACTCTTCATGCTTTCCATACACCTATGTGCTACGCTTCTCTTCTCCTTCCCCACCACCCATCCCCATCCTCATCTCCTCCACACACTCTACTTATAATCTATCAGAGTATCAGAGTGAAGGGTAATATCATCCTGAAGCTTCTCACAGTGCAAGTACTGGAATGGCGAAAAAAAAGAAGGGAGAGCATTTAAGCGTGGGAGGGAAGGTTACCTGGAGGCGGCGTCAGGCCCAGGGGAGGTCCAGGAACACCAGGTAGAGTCCCCTTCGCTGCCAAAACCACAAATGCCTTCTATATTCCCTCCAACCTGACGTCTCTCGCGCAGCTCCACCTCCCTCTGAAAATGAGAATGATGATAACAATAATGGTAATGGTAATAATAGTAATGATAATAACAACTACTGCAAAAATAACAATATGATCACTACCTCACAGGGAAGCACAGAAGCATAACAATGTGTTACGCTACATAATTTCACTTCACTTCAGCGTGTGTGTTCAAGTAAACATCAACAAGCTGTCTTGAAGACACTGCCGCGAAACAGACATATGAGAAGAAAACAGTGCAACAGAACGATCCCATCTTAGTTCCGAAACACATTGCCTCCACTCTCATGAATCCCACAGTTTTTTATTCTCATAAAAAGAAGGAAAAAATAAGGGCTGCAGAAATGAGAAGGGGTGATGACCCATGACAGCTTCCTCACCGCACGTACGAGGCTTTGAGCAGCACGCCGCCACTTCCATAGGCAGTGATATAGCCACCGCCCTGCAATGTCACGCCTCTCATTCACCGAACATGTGCACACATACTTTTCCCACCCTCGCTTGTGCTGCCAACTCTTTTTTTCGTTGGACGATGGACATTCCCGTGAAGAATGTCGAGGCTCTGTTTGTATGTACTTATATAAGATTAACGCCTTAGGAAGGCTTGAATGAGAGGTGGTTCAGTAAAGAAACATCTGCATCTGATGCCAGTGGCGCACTGTGTTGACAGGAGACACATTTCTTGTTGATGTCGGTGAGCAAGAGTTGAAACTGACAAATGTTATTGGAAACATAATAGATAGCACCGATATTTGTCCGATGACAATATTTTCCAAGAAACATCTATCACCAAGCAGAAAAAACAACAGCAGCACATCAGTGAAGCGAAGCAGGACGCCAAGGAGACTCCGCCGCGGAGCCGAGCCGAGCCGCGCCGCACTCAAGGACGTATGGGAAAGTGATTCCTCCGGAAAGAAGGCAACGCGATCAAACTATATAATGCCTCGAGGATCTTCCCCCCCAAGGTGACACCGAACGTCCTGGAACGTGGAAGGACGACGATGGTAATGTAGGCTGATTACGACTTATCTGGTGCCTGGATCATGGCCTAGCTGTTTGTCTCTGTCTGTCTATTTGTTTGTTCTCTTCCTGTTTGTTACTCTCCTGTATGCAAATGTTAGTACCTCTGGGCAGCCTCACGTCCCCAGGGACTGCATCGCATGACTAAAAAACCTTCACAGTTCACTCGGCCACGAAACCTCAGATGGTCCGTTCCTCTTCCCGCCACAACACTCCCTCCGCCGCCTCACCCCCACCCCCCACAACCTTCCCCTCATCCTCGCGACGCACATTGCACAACTCTTCCTCTCCCCTCCACCTCTTCCTCTTCTCACCTGGAATTTCGTGGTCAGTGCCGCCTTTGATAGCAGTGCCGTGGTGTGATGGGCGGCTGTGGCGTGTGATGGTTAGCAGGAACAAAGCCGTGACCTCACAACCCACCACCGTCACCTCGGCTGCGTTTTTCCGAACTAGCATTGTTCTTGCACCACCTACATTTTTTTATCTCTCCTTTAATATATGTGTAGTTTTTATTCACACGTTGGTCTATCCGGTTAATACCTTTTTTTCATCTCATTCTGAAGGTGAAAATGGCCCAATATTCCCAGCATTCATCCATCTGGTTGCCTCACGACCTGGACGCCCCCTCAATAGCGCTCAACTACTCCACCAGTCATCCGATTGAGTCACACATTTCGTCAAAGAATTTACATCACCGCGACATGTTTACATAAGGCGGTCAAATGAGCCTTTGTCCAGTGCGTGACTGTAAAGTTGTTCGTACAAATTTGTTCTTCAGAAGTGAGTGACTGGGACAAGCAACGCACAGAGCTAGAAGAACCATATAATCTAACAGTACTATAGCTTATGTGCTTTAGTCACCTCGAGAGTGTAGATTATCGGTATTCAATGGTTAGGTTAAAAGTATTACAGTGGAAGTCTTGTCTACCATCACTCAGTCGTTATGAAAGTTGCAAAGAAAACTGAGGAGAAAGCGGTGAACATGAAAACTGATGAACATGAAAAACGAAGAACATGAAAAGCGATGAACATGAAAAACGATGAACATGAAAAGCGATGAACATGATAAATTTTGAACATGAAAAACAATGAACCTAAAAAAGAGCCTTGTTTATGAATATTAAAATCGAAACCTAATATATTTTACACTCACTATCTCACACCAAAAAAAAAAATAATTAAAAAAATAAAAACTTTCTATAATCCTTATCTACATATAACATTCCATCAACACGCTCCAATCACTTACCTAACCACTTACCTAACCACTTACCTAACCACATAACTAACCACATAACTAACCATTCATTAACCACACGCACGAGTCTCAAACCTCCGTGAGGGTGACGAAGCAGTACTGACACACACACACACACACACACACACACACACACACACACACACACACACACACACAC